>BHFT01037646.1:135035-167459 GCA_004320025.1 Laticauda laticaudata
TTAAAAAAAAAAAAAAAAAGATGACCTCAATTTTAGTTTACTGGTCTAGGTTACTGAGTAAGGGAAAGACAACTTTCTGCCATTGGAGGAAAACAGGGCAAAAAGTTATCATCATACCGAGATATTCTGCTTCCAGTGGATACAGAAACTTGACATGAAAAAAAAAAAGTCAGCCCGGATGATAATAGACAGGAAGGATTAGTGTTGACACAAGAGGCCAGACCGTACCCCCTTCTGCCCCCCCCCCCAAATATAATGGAGCCTGGGCTGCAGCTGCGTCTGTCTGAAATCACCATGCGGCTGTATGAACAGGGGAAGCACAGGCAAAGATATTGGAATATGGCACATTGGGATATTCTTGAGCCTAATTGGGCTGACAGCTCTGACTCCAATGGTGGGCAATGTTTACTTACTCATTGTTGTGTGATGAGCAACTAGAAAGGTATGCCAGCTTTAAACCATGCTGATCTTGGTCTAAATGCTGTCTGGCTCCAGACTCAGTGAACTCGGACAATTCAGCAGAAAACTTCCTTTTTGCCATCGCTTTTAAGTCTCTCCTGGCACAGATATGCAATGACCTCTGATCACAGTTGAAACTAATAAAGAATCCGTCTTCACAAAAATGCCATGTGGTGGCATAAGGCTACATAGACGCACGTAACAGTCACAAAAATACTGATAAATATTGATATGAATAAGCAGCTTTTCTTGTGATTTAATTGCATTTATACAGCATGCACTTCACCCCACCCCAAAAGAGTTGCTTACATTTTATTGTTATAAGTAGAAAAGATAGGAATGCAATTGACATTATAATCACAGAATGCCCGACAATATTTTTGTCAAATATTCCAACAGCAAAACATATATATGTGTTAGGAAGTTTTAAAAATTATATATAATAATAAGCGAACCAACAAGGACAAAAAAATGACTCAAGTTTTTGCAAACACTAAACAGGGCAAATGCAAAAGGAAACACAAATTGTCGTCTGGAAGATGTACAAAACCACTGTCCAGACTGGGACCTGGCAATGGATCTGCTAGAGGCCAAGAACAAGATATAAGCCACCCAGAGCTCTTTCTTATCCTCTCTTTCTGGAAATAGACAATTTCTGACATTATGCAAAACAATCACTGCTTATATGTCTGAAATTTATGCTGACAAAGCAATGTTCAAAATGCTGACAAGTCGAGTTCATTTGGAAAATGTACAGGTATTGACCAAGCAGTACCAACCCCAAAGAAATTCCCCAATGAATTAAGTTAACAACCACCAACATTTAATAAAAATAACAGAATAATACAGCAATTTGGTGTAGTGCTTGAGACCCCAGACTGGAAATCAGGAAACTATGAGTTCTAATCCCATCATAAGCCCAAAGTCAGTGTCAAAGTCATTCTTTCTCAATCCGAGGAAGAAGATGACAATGGCAAACCACTTCCGGGGGAAAAAAAACTTGTCAAGAATATTGCAGGGACTTGTTCTGACACAGCTCAGGATACAATTTGGTCTAGTGAAGAAGGTGCTAGCCTAGAAACCAGGAGACTGAGTTCTATTCCCACTTTAGGCTTGAAAGTTGGTGGGTGACTTTGGGCCAGTCATTCTCTTTCAGCCCAACTCACTTCTGGCTGGCTGTTGTGGTGTAAATAGGAGGAGGAAATAATATTAGGCACGTTCTCCACCTTGAGTTATTTATACAAATAATAAAGATATGATATAAATAAATACATAAAATAAATATTAGCTTAATCATGCATCAAGAAAATTACAAAAGAAAATATGTACAGTTGCTTTGAGTAGCAGTGACATTGGCAGGAGCCCTGTCAATCTAGCGCACAAGTTAACTTCCTACTTGTTTTGAAGACAGTTTGGAATATGGAAACCACATGGTGAGTGGTTTCCACTCACAGTTACCTGAAATTTATTCTGTTACACAGTTTGCAGCTGGTGAAAATAGGACTGATCCAGGACTGATGTCATTTGTTTTCTGTCCCTTGCACTAATATAGACAGCTGGTCACTATATATTGTATCAGATGCTATTTCTTCAGACTTTTAAAGGAAACTTCCACATAGAGCACATTGCAGTAATCCAGTTGGATCATAACCCAATGATGGATCACTTTTGCTGAATCTGACCAACTCAGGAAGGGTTGCATTTATGCCAACCCATTTTTCACCTGATAACCTACTGACAGTTTGGAATCAAGGAGCATCTCCAAATCTATTGTTTTGGGTTCACAAGTTTTGGTTCAGTCCCTGACTCTATTTTTCTCCTTACTAATAGCATCTTCCTCTTCCTTTTAGCTTGTCTGCTTCATTCGGACCATTACTGAAATTGGCTTCCATTCTGTGATATGTTCCTTCATGTAGATGTGTGAAACAACATAGGGGCAATAACTCTGTGGGATACCACAGTTCTACCCTCTGTGGCAGAGTGTGATCTTCTATTGTGAAGCCCTAACAAGGCTGGCAAACTCAGGAAAGGTGAAGCACTTGGATTTCCAAAAATATCTTTACTGCTTAATAAGGTAAGGTAACTGAAGTTCAAAAACTAATTAAAGCAGATCTGCCACTCAACTTATACCTAGAATAGTGCTTCCCCTTCCCCTTGGCTGACGTGCCTCGTTTGCAATTTTCCTCCTCCCCCCCACAACTTCCCAGAGACAGTTACATATTCCATTACACCCACCAGCAACATATGGAATGTTCCAGCAGAAAGAACTGGAATCACTGTTAAACATTGCCCCAAGGGCCGACCCCAGCAGACCACCCAAAAGGATATCATGCTCATTGGAGAAAATATCCTGAAGCCTGCATTAAGCATTAGGTAGCACTACCACAAATGTATTATTCTAGCCAAACGTTATACCCTTCTTATACCTTCTCCAGGGTGGCCATGGAGGAAAGAATTGTCACCTGGAGGAAAGAATAGTGCCCCAGAAAGATTTGCAGCCCGATAATACTTGAATAATTTTTGCTTTTCTATTTGTTTGTCTGTATACACACAGCCAACAACATAAACATCTTGATAGAAGTTGCTATTGTTGTTTTTAAAATTACAGTCAGCTTTCAGTCACCAAGACTTTTACAATTAATTATATTTGGACAGGAAGAATAGAATAGAATAGAATACTTATCTTATCTTATCTTATCTTATCTTACTTAAGAAATAACCGGTTCACACTAACCTGTGACAAGGAATTTGTCTTTGGTGCATATGCTCTCAATGTACATAAGAAAAAAAATAAAATAAAAATACATTCATCAAAAATCATAAGATACAACACTGAGTGATAGTCATAGGTTACTAATAAGCAATCAAATCATACTAGGAAACAAATAAAAACAAATAAACCCCTTCATGGGTTACTGCCTTGTCATGGTGAATGAGCTTGCATAGCTCAATAAAGCTATGAGCTATGCCATGCAGGGCCATCCAAGATGGTCAAGTCAAAGCAGAGAGTTCTGACAAAATGTGATTGATTGGAGAAGGAAATGGCAACCCACTCCAGTATCTTTGCCATGAAAAACCCATGGGCAGTACGAAAAGGCAAAAAGTGCATGTTTTCCTGTATAACGTCCTACTCACAGAAAATTCCATTGATTTGCAAAGACCCCAGTCCTCATGGATGCAGCATATTCCCAGCCCCAGCAATTTATGGCATTTAACCATTGTGTTTTGGGTGCTTATCTCCATCTCTTTTCTGTTTTTCTTGATCTCTGTATAACCCTTTTGCTGTTTTTCTGGTTGCCTTTATTTGCCCTATCTGAGACACCAAGTTGGAGACCAGCCATCATGGAAATCCCCAACTCAGCCATTCTGAGTGGAGAACAACATAGACTAGGAGCTAGGGTTTCATTCATATGTCATAGTTTTAATACTCTTGGCGGACTCTGGGAAACCTCATTGAAGTTCTTCCTGGCTAGAGACTGTTCCTACCATTTCCCGGTTCAGAAACCATCCTTCCTACTCTTCCCACAGTCAAGGAAGAATCTGCCACAATTCATTTGTGATACTTTCCTAAATTGGATGTGACAGGATCAAGTTCCACATATAAGGAGTCAGAGAGTGTACTTATTAACCAAAGGGGGAAGAAAACTTATTGTGCAATCACCCACTTTGACAGCAGCAAAAGTCTATTCTGTAGGAAATTTCCAATCAAAAAGGAAATGTTAATTGCTTCAGTTATGATTGGTTCTTACACTTTCAGAGATAAGTAGTAAAAATGTGATACATCAGAATGTCTTTTTTTGGTCTTGAAGATCTTCAGATGTGCCAAAGCAAACATACCCTGAATATTTTCTAGCACTGATAAACTAGAGTCTCCATCCCTCCCTCCCTCCCTCTCCCTCCCTTCCTCTCTCTCTCTCTTAGAAAATATGTCCTGTTCAAATAGCATCTAAGGTCAATTATCAAACTCACAAAGAATAAACTAATTCCTGGTTAGAATGGAAAGTAAAACAAAGAGTTCTTACTGATTGTATGATGCATTGACATTTGATAAACAGAAATTGTTCCAGATTTGAAGAGTAACAAGAAAAGAAGGTCCCCTCCTGTCAGGAATTTCCAGTCTCCAATTGAAACCAGAAGATTTTCTTTTAGGAGAAAAGTCAGGGAACTTTGTTTTTCTACATGATAATAATTTCAACAAGATTATAAATGGATGGTGACAATATGGGAGTTGCCGAGATGGTCAAATCGACATCTCTGATCAGAGAAAAGACATGAAGTTTAATGCTGACTGGAAACCATTTATTGGGCTTTCGCTTTGTCATTTCTTTCTTTTTTTGATTCTAAATATTGGTTTCTGTTAGTTTTATTTTTCTTGTTTAAAATGTTAAGGACATTTTTAAAAAGGAATTTACAGTCTCCAGCATAGAAGAAACTACTGGGAAGAAGATGGGGTTATGGGGAAGAAAGGGAAGAATATTTCTTTACAATTCACTAATAGATGCCATTTAATTTCAGTAGAAAACTGGAGCTGCCAGCTTTGAGTGGAATTATGCACTCTAAATAGTGAAGGTGCAAGTTTCATGTGTCTAACTATGAAAATATAAATCACTGGGCTTGGTAAGGCTCTCTTAACATTTGAGATAAGTGTTGCAACATATGGATTATTTTCCACTTCTGTTAAACCTTCACCTAGGAGAATCATTCTTTGTCATTTCTATTCCCCCACTTGAATTGAGGTTCTTTCTCTGAAGGTGGTAAAGTTCTGCCTTTTTCTACAAAATATCAGAGAAGTTTCAACAATTAAAAGTTGAGATTAAACATAACTAGTTTTGACCGGGCAAATCCAAAATGTAATCAGGTGCTAGAGTTAAACTGAAAAGGAAGCTAAGTGCAATCACATTTCGGCCAGAATGGACTTTACTTTTTCAAATGAAACCAATATTATTATTATTATTATTATTATTATTATTATTATTATTATTATTATTATTATTATTATTATTATTACAAATTACAATAAAAGATACTACTACTACTAATCATCATTATCATCATCATCACATCGCATAGTCAGTTCAGAGTGTGTTTGGCATTTTCGTCATTTGGCATTTCGTCATTTGGAATAGGCAAATCTGGATGTTTGATGGTGTTGAAGATATTGTCGCAGGATGGAAGCTGTTACAAGTAAATCTGCCTTCTGCAATTGACTGATGGCAAATTTGTCAATGCGCATGGTGTTCAAGTGGTGCTCCAGTTGTTTTGGGATTACTACTACTACTACTACTACTACTACTACTACTACTACTACTATTGATTTGATCTTCAATTTGATTCTTAGTCTGGGACTAAAAACTTAACAATTCAACCAAGGACCTAGAGCAGGGGTATTAAATTCATGGTGTCATGGTGGCGTCATGTGATGTATCACAACTTTTTCCCCCTTTGCTAAACCTGGCGTGGGCGTGGCTAGTGCAGGATGCATCCTGTCCATGGGCCATGAGTTTGACAGCCCTGACCTAGAGCTATTAAAGTAGCATCTGAGTATATAGGCAGTTCTGAGCAAGATGGTTTTTTGCAGTCAGGATATTCAGGTCTAATACATTGAAAATTTTCATGTATCTAGGCACTGGCAGTCCTTTGGGTATTGCTCCAAGGGCTCCTATTACTATTGGTACAATCATTTATTTCTTTGTACATAGTCACTCAACTTCAATTTCCAAATCACGATATTTTGCTATTTTTTTCTAGCTATTTCTTTTCAATTCGTGCATCACCTGGTATTGCAGTATCAATGAATCAGACTTTTTTCTGTTCCATAATAGTGATGTCAGGTATATTGTGGGACAGATATCTGTCTGTTTGGATCTGAAAGTCCAACAGAATATTGATGTGCTCATTTTCAAGAACTTTGTTGATTTATATCAATATTATTAATATTATTATTGCAGTACAATTATAATAATATTAATATCAATGTATTATTGTTATTGCAAAGCAAATACAATGAATACCATCTACACAACAAAGCACATAGCATCTTAGACTAATAAATGTATTATGACAAGCTTCACTGGCATAGGACTAATATTTGTAAATGTAATGTGTTCATTGCAAATTATGCACACAGAAATGTTTTACTATGCGGATATATTGAATCAAGGTTAAAAAGGGTATTAATTTACAGAATAGAATAGAATAGAATAGAATACTTTATTGGCCAAGTATGATTGGACACACAAGGAATTTGTCTTGGTGTAAATGGTTGTAAAACTCTTCAGTATACATAAGAGAAAGATAAATTCATCAAGAATGAGAAATGACACTTAATGATAAGTCATCGGGTACAATAAGCAATCAAATCATATTAGGAAACAGTTAATATAAAGGCCCTGTCACAACTGGCCGACGATGCAAAACGTTTGTAAAAAGGACACAGCGGACGAGAAAAATGTTCCATCCGTTGTTATCCGCCTCTCAAAGTGCCCCGAATTTGCATAACCAGAGCGGACAACACGGAAAGGAAAGGACGGGGGGCGATGGAAAGTGGATGCTCCACGGAAGCCTAGCGGATGGAAGCGTGGAGCGGATGGCACATCCGCAAAGCTTCCGGGGGAGCACAGCAAAGCGGACGCGGAATGGATACAGCGGATGCAGAGCGGACGCGAGCGGATTGAAGCGGATGCCTAGCGGTGCCAGCATTTCAATGCGCATGCCGGGGAGGATGCCATTGCGTCACAGCCCCGCAGATATAAAGGGAAGCAGGCTCCCAAGCAGGTCAACATTCAGAGGAAAGACCCTGCTTCCAGACACAGCTCTCAAGCCTGCCTGCCTGCCAGCCTGCCTGCCTGCCTGCTGCCCGCCTGCCTGCCAAGTGCCTGCCAGCCTGCTTGCCTGCCAGCCAGCAACCCACAACCATGGGAAGAAGAGAAAGCCTCAGCCATCTCTGCCAGCCCTGGCAAGAGGACAGGGCCACCCTCCCACCCCCTGGCGCCTCATTCTGCTCTGCTGGGGCTTCTGCAGCACAGGCTCGCTCTTCGGGGCTGAGGCTTCTGTGCTTCTGCTTTCTGGAGGAGCTGATGATGCTGCTTCTGCGAGTGGTGCTTCTGCTGGTGCTTACTCTGCTGAAGCCTGCTTCTGCAGTGTGCTTCGCTGGTGCTACTCTGCTGAGAGCTGCTTCTGGCATGGTGCTTCTGCTGGTGCTTACTCTGCTGAAGCTGTTTCTGGCGGGCTGCTTGCTGGTGCTTACTCTCTGGCACTGCTCCTGGTGCTGGTGCTTCTGCTGGTGCTACCTGCTGCACTGCTCCTCGTCTGCTGGTCCTGCTGGTGCTCCTGGTCCTGCTGGATGCTCCTGTCCTCTGGTCCTGCGTCCTGCTGGTGCTGATGGTGCTGATCGTGCTGATGGTGCTGATGGTGCTAATCTGCTGGTCCTGCTGCTGATCCTGGTCCTGCTGGTCCTGCTGTCTGCTGCTGCTGCTGGTCCTGCTGGTCCTGCTTTTGTTGTTGCTGCCTCCTGCTGGTGGTGTGGAAGAGCAGCAGCCCCTAACAACCTGGAAGCCCCTCTGATGAGGGCCATGTGGTCCTGTCAAAGGGAGGAAGAGGCATACGCAAGAACGGAAGAGCAACACAACATCGAAGATAGAACGTGAGGATGAGTGCTGGAGTGGCCTGGAAGAATGAGTATCTATGGCGGAAGGCAAAGCTCTACAGGGGGACACCAAAAAAGAACAGGCTGCTTGGGGAGAGAGGTGGAGAGCCGGGCTACACTCGGAGGGCCTCGGCTGTGCTGTGGAAGCACATGCACAGCTGGTACGGCAAGCTGCATCTCAAGAAATCTGGCCAGGCCGCAGGCAAGCTGACGGACAGAGGAAACTACGTCATGGCCCAAGTGCAGCTTCCTGAGAGTGAGATCCACCCACCGAGGAGCAGCCCCTCTCACAACCCTCTCTCTCCGGCAGCCGTTGAGAGCCAGTTCTCTTCTGGCCGAGAGTCAGCTCCTGTCTCCAGGCAGGTATCTGTGGACATGTGCCATGACGGAGACCCCCCGAAGCTGAACTACCCGTGGCGAAGCACATGGAGGACCCCGTGGACCACTGGGAGAAAGGAGACGGCACTTTCACCACAGCCCAACCCGCATCCACCCCAGCTCCACCCTCCACAGAAAGGCCAGAGAGGCAGACCGGGGGGCAGAAAGCCAACACTTGTCTTCGCTGGAGATAAGGAGACACCATCAGGAGCACGTAGATGATCTCCTCTCTCAGCTGTACACACCGTAACTCACATCCTCCAAAACGTCGCAAGCCCTCCTCACCTACTGTGAACCAGCACCCTCATGGACATGGCGGAACCTACAGTACCAGGTGGTGGGACAAGATCGACCATTCTGCTTTCCCAGCCTCCAGGACCCAGATACCTGCGTCCCACCCAGTCCAGTCTGCTCTCTCCACCCCAGGTAGATGTCACTTCCCATTCCAAGGCTTTCCACAGGCTCCTTCACTCTACCACCAGTCTTACTTGGCCTACTAGGAGCGTCCAGAGACAGGCAAGCAGCCTTCCCAGTCCAGGTCACAGGGTTCATCCATGACGCCACTGTTGTCCACGGTATCCACTGATGCCACTGATGCACCCACGCCACTGATTCCACCCACCGCCTACCGATGCCACCCACGCCACCGATTGCCACCGATGCAGTCCTCACCCAGCTGTTAGACCAACAGGGCACCCACACATGTTCTCAACCCCTTCACCATCAGCAAGACCGTCTTGTCCTCTAGTACATCTTGTCTATCGGTTGTATCTGGGGCTGGACACACTCCCATGCATGTGAAAGGGGCTCTCAACATCCGGGGTCTGAGCGCTAGCTGTTGCTGAGACCTTCTGTCATAACACCACCGTCCCTGTTGTCCTCTCATGGGCCAGGGCACCTCCAGTGGCTGCTTCATAGACCACACTCCAGCCAGCAGCTCACCTCCACTAGCACGTCTGCGACCCTCATCCCCTGTAGAGATGGTGCCATCCTCCCGAGTGACCAAGAGGAAGCTTCAGGAGACTGGTGTGGCACTGTGGACTTGATTTGGACACTTGACTTGGGTCAATTTCTTTACAGCTTGTTATTAATAAGATTATCTTGCTCACCACTGCTTCATTTATTGTTTGTCAATAAAGTCTTGGTGTGAAACTTTTAGAAATGGTTTAAGACTTTGCATGCTTGTGAGATGGGTTAAGATAGCAGTGGATGGGTAGGATACCTTTGGGATGGATAATAGGTGAGGTGGGCAGGGATACCTGTTGGATGCGGCAGATACCTTTGGATGGTTAAATAGTGAGGGATGCAGGGATTCCTTTGGGATGGGTAATAGCTGTGCGGATAGAATAAACCTGCCAGGTGCAAGCCATAGTGAACTGTTGGTCCACTCTCCCAGCGTGCCACACCTTTGGCCTTTTATTATCAATACAAGTGGGTAGAGCATTGATCCACACATTTGAACATAAACCACAACTCATTATTAAATTGCCCTGTGTTCATTGTAGGCACAATCTCGATCGTGTGATGGATAGGCTGAAGGAAGCATTCCATTAATCATCTATCATCGCTGTCTTGCCCACTCCACTTGCTCCAGCTGTGGAGTTGCACCAGTGTTCAGTGAGGTTGCGCTGCTCACTTCCCTTCACGTTGAAGCTCTTTGGGGCCTTGCACATCCGCAGTGTCCTATTTCAGGGTTTCGCCCTTGGCCTCCATTCCCCAGGCTCCATGTCCCCATTGCTTGTTTGGAGGTTCCACAGCCTGTCTGCAAGACTGAGGCGTGGTAGCGGGTGCGCATGAGAATTGTGCAGATGCAGCAAGCTCCACGATCCTCCTCACGGTCTCTCGGCGATGCAGCATCGGTGCGTGGAGGAAGTACCTGGAAGCCTTGTGGCCAGGATGCCAATAGGCAGATTCTCCACCACCCGCCTTCCCTGGACAGCCTGTAGTTGAAGATCCTCTCTTCATGGGTGAGGCATCATGGAACTGCTAGGGCTTCATGAGGTAGGTGCTCTGAGGAGAAGGCCCGTCATCCCCCACAATGCAAGGTAGGGCACATCTTGCGTGTCGTTGGGCAGGGGTCGATCTGGGAAGCCATTTGCATGAGGTTCCATTCCAGCCACCTCCTTGAGGTCCACTGCAGTTGTATAAACCCTGGGCATCTGAAGGTGACCCGTGCCTGAAGCATCGTATGTACCATGAAACTTGTTAGTCTAGCATCGACCATGGCGAAGGGATGATGCTGAGAAGCCTTGTTGTGAAATTAAGTGACCCTGACTTGGCTGGAGCTTTGCAGGCCACGCGTGCTTTCCCACTATGGCCTCCAACGGTGTGGGGAAAAGTTCCACTTTCTGAATTTACCACTGCTCTGCAACTTTCTTTCCCAGCCTTCTTCCAGTGATGGCGCCACTGGAGGCGCTCCTCCAGGTATTCTCGCATGATGGCCTGCAAACCACTGTCTCTGACCACAATGCTGATTGGTGTTGTGTGGCAACCCCTCCCAGCCGTACTGCATGCTCCTGTAGGTGCTCCCTGATGCCAGTGGCACAGAGTCAGGCCACCTTGAGCCCAGGGTCCAGGCTGGGCCAGAAGTTGGTGCTCTGCCTTGGTCAACCTGGTGTCAGCCCGCTTTCCACCACTTCGTCAAACATGGCTGGCGGCGATCCTCATGAAAGTTCTGAATGCACGAGGTCTTCGTTCCTCAGCTCCACCAGTCAGCTTGTTGGGACAGTCCGTAATGCTTTGCTCTTCTCCCATCCATCTTCAGACCCAGTCGCTTCTTGGCCACCCTCCTTTTCTTCCCGTGTAGAACAGTGAAAGAGCCTGTAGATGCTTTGCACTGTTGCAGAAGGATGGGGCTACCAAAAGGGACTGTGTACGCGTCCATGGTGCGACAAGACTGATGCTGTCGAAGAGCAAGAAGCAGATGAAGGGCTTGCAGAGGTCTGCCACAGCAGGTGCTGGACTGAAAGTGAGATCCAGGGTGAGTTGCTTCCCCCCTTTTTATAGGCAATATAGGTTTTCCCACTATGTTCCTTTTGCATCCTCTTAGGGCATCTCAGACCATCCTTAATATCCGAATAGGTCCCTCTGCGAACATTTTCTGTTTTAAGCTTTCTTTGTGAAACTGTATCCACTTTCATCCTTTCTCCATCCATGCTACTTAAACGATTGCGCGGTCCATTCCGCGATCGTTTCGTTTCCTCCCTGTGTCTGCTTACCGCTGGAGCGGATTTGAGTTGCGTGATGATGCACGGATTGCCCTATCCGGATTGTACGACATGTAACGAATGACAACAGATGCAGAACGGTATGTTCCCCATATGCGGTTGCAGATGCCAGACATGACGCGTTGGATACATTTTCCCGCTCCAAAAAGTTTGAGCCCAGCTCAAAAACTTTTTGAGCAGATGAACCTCATCGGACAATGCTGGACAGATAGAGAGGAAGAAGAAATGGACGCATTTCCCAGTGAGTACGAGAACAGATGCAGTCCGATTAACGCACATGGATGAGAAGTGTTTTCTCCGTTTTACATTCTCTTTCCATCCGTATGTGCAATGTGACATGGCGGCTTTAATCGTAAGGATACAAGCAGAACAAAGTTACAGTCACACAGTCACAAGTGGGAGGGGATGGGTGATAAGGAGTGATGAGAAGATTAACAGTAATAGTAGTGCAGCCTCTGTAATAGTTGAACCGTGTTGAGGGAATTATTTGTTTAGCAGAGCAATGGCTTTCAGAATAACTGCAATGTACTGCTAGATCTCAAGATTTTACTCAAACTTTTCTTATAAAACTTTTCTTTTCTTATAACATTATTTTTATTTTTAAACTTTAATAATAACAGATATTGAAAAAAGCGTCTAATAGGAAAAATCCAAAAATCCCCAATAATTAGACATGTTTGGATTACCTATATATGTAAGGAATTTGTTGCTGGAGAGAAGTCCTTGATTCAAGTTAAGGAAGCTCATAAGTAGAAGCATAAAGAACACTAGAAATTTATTCTACAGTGGAATATTTTGAAAGTTGTAAGGTGCTAGATGAGTTTTTGTTATTGAAAAAGAATTTCACAATCTAAGACAGGAACAAATAACATTAATATCAATGTATTGTTGTTATTATTGTTATTATTATAAAACAAACTTATTTATTAATTAACTGATAAAATTTATTTTTAGACTTGGAAACGATAAGGGGAGCAATAAGTCCCCACATGGACAATATTAGAATTTGATCTAAATCCCTAACAATTTCTCATTCATTCATTCACTTCTTTTTCTGCCTCCCCAAGACAGAGTCTACTTTTCCCACCGATGCTACAATGACCTGGAATTTCCCAAACAGCTTATAGGTGGCAGGTTTTCCCACCTGGATCCCTATTTAAGAGGGGATGGGAGATTGGAGTGGTAGGTTTTCATTTCAGTGTGTTTCAAAGAGATCAGTTCCTGTGCTGAAAGACAAGCCCAAGGCAGTGTTTTACAGAGCAGAAGATATTAGGAGGAACCAATTATCGCCTAAGTAGTTCTCACGGCTTTGGGTTGGCACCACATGCCAGGTTCCACATTAACTTCTTTCACTTCATTTTGCTCCGTTTAGTCAATGTTCTCAAGTGGTTGCTTTGTCAATTGTTCTCCTTGCTGATGTTTCAACAGCCGATCACTCCTTGATGCCAGCACAGCCTGGCTAATAAGAAATAGACCAGTGGGAAATCTAAGACCAAAAGACAGTTGTTGTAGCATGGAATAGTAAGAGGTTAATGGTGGTGGTATGGAGGTAGAGAGAAAGAGAGAGGAGGAAAGATTCATTATTATTATTTTTTTACTGATTCCTTCATTTCTGCTCCCCTTCTGGAATACAATATTATTCTGTTCCACTGGAAGAGTATTGTATGAGAGCAGACGTGCAGTTGACATGGGGTATCTCTCCTCTTCCATTATATTTGCAACATCCACTAATATACACCAAAGGCTAGCTGGAAAAGAAATGTGAGCCCCTACATGCATAAGAATAATATACTTGGTTCCTAAAGAAATGCATGGAGAAAGAAGCTGCTTGTGGTATCCTTTGCCTGTGTACACCTTGCCAGGTCCTCCTTTTTTCCCATTAACCTTCAATATTGGTTGACTGCTTCCATCAACTCAAGAAATGCAAAACAAGATAAACCAACAGAGTGCCTCTAACAGAGGTGTGCCCTGGGTTGGACTGCAAAAACCATTTCAAAAATCCTGTCCGTTCCACCCTAATTTATATTGCGGTGGATGAGATCCTATGCACTGAAAATACATTGAGTTACATACCATGGATCTGTTTTAGACATTGATCTGGCTCAGAGGTGGTATTCAGCAGGTTCTGTCCAGTTCTGGAGAACCAGTCGTGGAAATTTTGAGTAGCTCAGAGAACCGGCAAATACCATCTCTGACCGGCCCCACCCTCATCTATTCTCTTCATCCCGAGTCCCAGCTGATTGGCTGGGTCTTCTTTTGTTGCCCTGCACAGGAGAATGGAGCTGGAAAGCAGGTTAGTGGGATGGGGAAGGAGGGAATGGAGATTTTACAGTATCCTTCCCCTGCCACACCCACCAAGCCATGCTATGCCTACCAAGCCACACCCACAGAACTGGTAGTAAAAATTTTTGAATCCCACCACTGATCTGACTTGATCTCTTTGTTCTAGTCCTGCCTTCCTTTGGAAATGTCTCTCCTGGCCCACCATGTCAAATGCTCAAATTGTACAATCCAGAAGCATGTTACTTTATGGATCTTTCCACAAATGCAAATTTCAAATTTTGCTTATCCAGGGAAGAAAAGATTCTTTGTTTAGAATAAAACTAGATACAAATTTTGATAATGCAGATAAAGAAATGTGATCAGTCAAAATAAAAATAAAACTGCATTTGTTCAGCTCTCGCAATACCATTCTTACCATCAGCACCTTCAGAGGAAACCTCTGAGGGTGAAGCCTGATCTATATTGGCAGATCATCCCAATCCATATGAACTGCTTCCTTTTTTCCCTGCCTGTCATTTAAATTCTAGCAGAGATGGCCTCTTAAATGTTCATTTCCACCCCTCCCCGCTAAGGATTTGTGGTAGAATAGGCTAATATAAGACATTCTTGAACCAAGTGGCCCAGATATAAAATTGTTCCTCCCTGTTCTGTTTTGTTTGAGTCTGAGGCCTATGAAAATTTTACCTCTTTTTAGTAGGTTACGATTTTCCCAGGCTTTTAATTTAATGTTTATGATTTTTTTATGCACCATTGGTTTATGTTTTTTGCCACACATTATTGGTTCAGCTATTATATACCTTCAAATATATACGATTTGTCTGACCCTAATTATCAGTTTTAAAATTGTTCTTATTCTTAATCATTTTCTGCTAGGAGATCAGTTTTATCACCAAAAATGCCCTTCAGAAATTGTATAAATAAATACATATATTAATACATAAATCTTGCGAGATTACTACCATTCATATCCATAGTGGTTACAATTCCACAATATCTAGTTTGTAATAATTTTATTACAGATTACAAACACAAAAATAAAAGACTAATATAAATTAAGAAAAAAAATTAAAAGTAAAAAGAAGTGCAAACAGGTGGAAGAAAACAAAAAATTAAAAAAGGTATATAGCTGTGAATCTCCTTTTATAAAAGTATAAACAACTTTGTTAACTTAATACTTTCTGTAACATTTCAACAAAACAAAGATCTCTTCTTCCCATATCTCACATCTTATCAATAATCAAATTATAGAAACTCATCATTCAGTCCTAATCAGTAACATTCTACCAAAAACAATCACACATTATACTTTAATTTAAAATCAATCCATTTTGTGTTCCAAGTTAACACTTTCTCTCAGAAATACTGTAAAGCAGAAAAAGAAAAAAATATCTCATTTATAATCTGATCTTTAAAGCCAATGTGTTCATTCCTGGTCAAAAAGAAATTCCATTAATGGCTAGCAGAAACCACAACATATATATTAACCTTGATAAAATTAGTCCACTTTGAATTCTTTCTGTTTACTTTTCTTGATCTTTTTTCCTCTCAAATCATGTCCTACAAGCTGATTTCTTATCAGATTCTCTTTGTCTCCTCTCATGAATAGTTTCATTAATTTAATGATTCCATTTTATAAATCTAAGGACTTTCCAAGTCACTCTTCTGATTTGCTACTGTATGACCCCTTTAATTATTTAGGTATCAACTGGTTTCATCTGGAAATCCATTGTGGCATCATTTTCCATATCACTCTTCTACTTTAAATACATTTTCAGATCTACAGCATCTTTTTCCATTTCACTTTTGTAATCTCACATTTTTAAAAAATCCCAATCCACATTCAAATCAGCCTCAATCAATGTTTTATTCAGTAACATCTGTTGTTCTTCTATATCCTCTGTTATAGTATCAGACAATCTTATAAGTAATTTCTCAGTACATTTCTCCCAAACACCCTTAATTTATTCTAGTCAAACAGTATTACTCTATTGTATTTAACGGGCCTTTTCTTTAATTGTAATCCTTAGTTGTCTCTGGTTCCTTCTAGTCAACCTTCAAAGTTCCTTCTTATCATCTGTTTACCTTCCAATCAGCCTTTCCCACAGGAATATTTCTTACAATTAATTTATTTTTGTGTTCTTGAATCTTCATATATTCCTTTATAAAACTTTAAACATACCACAGGTAATATTATTTCATCTAACCTCCTAGCTTTCCAGAATAACTTACTAGTCCCCTTTTTGCTGTGTTCTAAAAATTAAAGTTACTTAAAATTTAAATTTACATAGAACTTCTCTCACTCAAGAGAGAAAGGAATTCTCCCAGTATATTATAACATGTCCTTCTGTAGGTTCTTCATATCTGGGAAATCAGTAACAAGCAGCTTCCTGAAGTTAAGAGAAGACGTGAGAAAACCAGGGTCCAATTTGCAAGTGTAAAGATGATTCGACAAGATGATTTTCCCTCTTCCCTGGCTCCCAGAACTCTGGAGCCTGCTGGAGATTGTGATTTTACCATCTATTTGTAGGACAATTCTGGATGGATCAAAATTATGGATGATCCTTCTCCTTCATCCCAAGAGGAGTTCTGAGGAGCTCACACCTTCACTTCATCATTTGGCCACAGTCATTGACTGTTTTAAGCAGACCCTTCTTCAGTTTGCCATTTCTGTCCACCGGTGTCGTAGTTTCATAATTTGAAGGAATCAAGACTCTATTATGGGTGACCCCACTTGCAATCTTCACTTCACAATGCGATGCAAACAGAAGAGAGACAATACGATATAGCAGTTAGGATGCTGAACTAGAAGAGGAGAGACAACAGTTATAGTCCTACCTTCGGACTAGAAGTTGACTGGATGACTTTCAACTCTTGATTGAAAAGTCACAAGACATACTGTATATCTACCATCTGCACCACACCAACAAGCTAGATTGCCATCCATAACTTTCAATGAAAAGCTCTTTATGTGTATAATATGTGGGGGGTTTTTGTTGATGCACCTTTTTAATGTTCTGTCTGCTTTGTGATTTGTGTGTGTGTGTGTGTGTTTTCCTTTTGTCTTCTTGGATTTTTATTTTGTACTTTAACTTTATTCTGAATAAAATTTAAAAAGTTCTTCATCCTAACGAGAGACATGTTTATTGGGAATTTTGCCTAAGGGTTATAACAAAGAGTTAACGTATTTTATTATCAATATATTAATAGCAGCTAGGATTGTATTTGCACAAAATTGGAGAAATGAAAAAATTCCAACAAAGGAGGAAATAATTAGGAAAATACTGGAATGTGCAGAAATGAGTAGATTGACAATGGTGATTAGGGAACAAGAAGAAAAAGACTATTATAAAATTTGGAATTTATTTTATGAATGGCTGGATAGAAGAGTAAAGAATTGAATTATATAAGTATGGTATAATATATAATATATTGTTATTGATAAATGGATGAGATAGACAAAGAAAATGAATTTGAAATATATTATTGAAAGTCAATAATTATAAAGCTAATGATAATAGAATAAGTGATATGTGTGATATAAAATGCTGATTAGAATGATTATAAACATATACAAGTTAAATATGTATGATAACATTATTTTATGCCTGAAGAAATGTGTACCCAACTGACACACTGTGGAACAGAGAGAAGGTTTTATTTGTTTGTTTTTTGTTATTAAATATATATGTATAATAAATAAATAAATAAAAGTTCTTCATCCTAAAATGGACTGATTTGGGATGATTTTTCTGTGTATTTGTGTATACACACATTGTATATTATTTAGCAATAATAACCAGGTTCTTTTCCTGGGATTAATGACAGTCTGGGGGTCATCATTTCCTCCAAGTTAGTTATAAATATTTAGGAAACACTTGGTGCCTTGATTATTATGTTTAATTAGCACTGAGAATGTGTGTGTATGTTTGGAAGAGAGTGGCTACATTTCTTTTCACCTGCACTTAGAGTAACAATATACCATCTTTTTATCTCATTAATGTTCTTTTCTTTTTTTGGGGGGGGGAGAGGGAAGGTAGGAAGGAAAATCCAGGATTGTAGGCCTAAAAACCTCAGCATAAGGTGAAACCTATTTAAACAGTGTAAATTCCCTATGAAAGCCTTGCTAAAGCTGTGTATCTGCAGCCCATCAGGAAATGCCTTTCCCTAAAAATGTCAAATGTTTTTGTAAACAGGTCAGGGCAAGCAAGAGGTGGTGACTGGGAGCAGGAATAACTTCCCCAGGGTTTTGTGCAGAGCATAATAAGTCTTTGGGAGCTCATGAAATAACAAACACTAGCCCGGCATGAACCAGCTTTCATAAGCAAGGGCATAAATAATTGTATATCAGGAATGTTATTCTATTTTTTATTTTCTCAGTGTCCTAGAAAAAGAATGACAAAAAAAATCCTCCAAAACAATAAGGGCTCAATGGAACGTGGGAATGGAACAATTGATTCAACTAATTCATGCATTTACTGCAAACACTGTTCAACAGGAACTAGCTTTTAATTGGAGTGGCTGCCTCAGAAAATGAAAAAGCCACATTATCCAAAAACTCCAGAAATCCTGAAATTCACGCAGTGAACTGGACAAATATTCTCCTAAATACTGAAGAATAAATACACTTTTCAACTTTGGAGTGTTGGAAGTTAAAACCCACCCCTCTCCTAGGAAAATGAACTATTTTCGGATATAATAAAAAGGCAGAATATTTCCCCTAAAAAGAAAAGTAGAAACTCAGAGGCAGAAACTCAGCCCCCACCCCACCTTTGCTAATGGACCATTATTCTGATCTGGGCCAGTCTATTTTACACAATAAAGATCTACTCCAGGTAGAGTTATAATAGGAATTGCCCAAAGCCCTTTCATTACATCATCATCCAGCAAGGCTCAACCTAGCCTGGGACTCGGAACAGCCTACAGAGTTGCCCCTGCATGGCCCCATGGGAGTCTGAAAACCAATCAGAATACAAGCTCAAATTCAAATCCCAACAAAGGTTGTAAAACCAAGGGTCTCTCAGCATCTTGCTCCTTCTTCTTTTTCTTCACCCAACATCTTGAAGCATGTGATTGTCCTTTTCACTTTGGAGCTCCAAGCCATGTGGTCCTGTCCACCATCAAACCATCTTTCCAAGCAGTCACCATGTTTCCAATGTCTTTCTTCCCCACTTGGGACTGAACCCAGAAGGATATTTCTTCCAACAGGGGTTAAAGGACTGACTAATAGACTCATCTCTGGAGAGAAACTCAAGTATTTTCTATTTGTACTTTACTTCATTCTGGTTTTCTTAACTGAAACAAATCTGGAAGCCAGATCTCTTTTGATTTCCTCCGCAGCCATTCTGAAAACCAAGGCAGCAGGAAGCGCATCCAATGACTTGAGGGGTGCACAATCTCTTCCCAGTCAAGAAAGGTAGTTGCCCTTTGAGTCATGTGCCAGGAACAAAAGTCCAGGCTTTTGAAAAAAGAAGTAGGACAAAATCAAATAGGAATTATGGTAGCTAAAAAGACCAAAGGAGTATCTTAATTATTAATTATTTTGCCATCTGGGTTCATTTCATTACATTTCATTCTAACCAAATGATTATCAGTAATATGGGTATAGCGGGTGAGCTCATAATTTCCTCTGTTACATGAAACATCATTATTTGGTCACTGTCACACCCTCAGACATAATTTGTGTATATCAGGGCTGTCAAACTCCTGACCTGTGGGCTGGATGCATCATGTGCTGGCCTCACCCACACCTGGTTTAATGAAGGGGGAAAAAATTCCGATATGTCATGTGATGCTGCTGTGACTACGTGAGTTTGATGCCCCTGGTGTATATATTATTGTATGTATTTCTATTTTTATCAGTTTCATCCATTCTGCTCCTTTAATAAAACAGATCCAACTCTACACACATGGTCTGTTTTGCTAGAGGATAGGTGGGTTTAGCTGCATGTCAAGCTGCACACAGAGTAATGTGTAGTGAGGACAGAACAGTCACAACTTTGGGGTGGCTTTGGAAGCTGCACCTAAGGCTTTTCAAGCTCCCTGAACCCTCTGGGGTTGAATACCTTTGTTGGTATGAATGATTCCACTGTTTCAAGGGAAAGAAAGCCATCAAAACTGTAACCGTTCTTAAATGGGAATAGGAAAAACTGCTAAGTATCCCTCTAGATAGGATGTTTAGTTTATTTTTTAATCTTACAATTAGCAAAAAAAAAAAAATTAAAATCCCTGTTGGATCAAACTCTTAAAACGTGTTTTCTTGTCACTACAGTTTTTATTGTTTTACTCCTTGCATTTCAGCCAGATTTCATGTATTCTAAAAGTCATTTTGAAAAACGCTTAAAACTATACATGTAGACCTATAGTTTTATGTATTTTTTATCTTGTTTTCTTTTTATAAAATTTGTGCATTTTTTCTTTTGGCATTTAATTAATAAAAGAAAGAACAATAATTAGTTATGTAAAAGCTATCTGTAAAAGCCAGACCTATATACAGTGCAATAATATTGAGCTTGGAAATGTTTTGAATTTGAAGACGCAGGTTCTTCTTTAGTTTATAAGAGGAAGACATCATATTTCATTTAAAATGGCAGTGATTGCTCAACTTTGCAGAATGCTTTTACTCTTTGTAAATCAGGATTTCCTTCCAACATCATTATTACAATTGTTTTTAACAGGAATGTGTATATATTATGTCTGCATCTACTGATAACATTTCTAGGCAGCTTAATAGATCGACAAAGATTTCTGACTTTCAGTTAAACAACAGTAAAAAGCAAATGACCTGATCTACACACACAGAGAAAGAGAGAGAGAGGTATGTTGAATGATAACCAATAATATGTTTTGTTATGGAAAAATAGTGAGCTCAATTCTGAAACTCATAACAAATTCCTGGGCTCAATAATTTATTTATTTATTTACTATTATTATTATTACTACTTTTTATTAATTTATACAAAACAAAACAAAAACAATTGAAAATGCTCAATCCCACGGGCAGCATGAAACAATGGACCATAATCAAATCAAATGTGGGTACTCACAATCACCACAAACCCAGGCCGTAGATCCGTGCTGAGTCTGAAGGGCTTTGCAGGATCCTTGGAGGGAGGGTGCTGCCCAAATCTTGAAGGGAATGCTGTTCCAGAGGTCAGGAGCCATGACATTAAAGTTGTGGGGTTCTCTAGGTATCTCAGATACTTCAGGAAAGCAGAACACTTAGAGCAAAGCAGTTTATGGGGCCCTGAGACTGAGGGGAGTCATGCTATATGTGCACAGATGCCAGGATGCTGTCTTATTATGGCCTATTTTTTCCAGTGAAAACAACCAATTTCTCTTCTATAGACATCATTGATATTTTTCAACCTTGGCAATTTGAGTTCTGTGGATTTTAACTAGCTGGGGAATTGTGGGAGTTGAAGTCACACATCTTAAGGATGCCAAGTTTGAAAAACACTAATCTTCATCAAGATAATATCAGTCAAGCAACATTATTTTCTTTTCATTTTTTTTTTGTTCAAGAGTTAAAGCACAAACTCACAAAACAACAACCAAGAGCAAAAAATAAACTAAACAGGCAAAAAGCAAAAATAAGTGCATTAAAAAAAGAAAAAAGAAAATGCACATATATTGTTCCCCTTAGTTGAATATTAGTAAATATATTACAGTATTACTAGATTTCTTCCCCCCCTTGTGAAACAGGTCAACAATATATAAGCTTCTGCAACTCTATTTACCCAAAATCATCTATCTACTGTAGAAAGAAAGAGTTATCAGGTAGGCCTAATAATAAAAGCTAACTTCAAAACTCTGTTAATAATCCATTACTGTGTTTTACTTGCAGACAGTCTGCAACAGCTTCAATTTCAACGTTAACCATTGCTGCAATTGTCTCTTGTCCATCAGGATCAATTATCTTTGATTGATTCTTAATAATAAAATATTTTCTTAAAATTATAACTGAGATCTTTCCACACAATTGCATTTCATTCCCTAGAATCTTAGAGCTCTGCAGTAGGTTTTTCCACAACATTTGTTGTCCAAAAAGTCCATAAATTTTCTTAAGTAAGTCCATTTCATCACTTTATTCTGTCATCTCTAAATTTGTTGGATTCCTAGGTCTTTCAGCTTTCTTCACCAAATCTGCAGTTTTCCAGCAAAATTCTTTCTCATCCAGCTCCAGTCAAGCAACATTAATTATAAGCATTCTGTATCTGTTCTTTGTCATCTCTTATGAATAGATCAGAATTTCTAGTATGAAGCAAACCAGATCCAAAGAACTAATGGATCTGCTATCTGCCTATGTTTTTGAGAGAACAGAACTCTTAAAACATCACTAAATGATCATTTCTGCCACAGAACACTGGCCCAGAATCGTTACTGTCTATTAGACTAAAATGTTAATCATAAAAGAAAAAATCTCAGTTTAGCGATAACCAAATAATTACAATTTTCTACACATCAAATTAGCTTGATGTTCTTTTATTTACCTAGTCCTGTGATAGCATGTGTTTTTAGGTGGCATTTAATTTGTTGCTTTATCCATATTTACTGAGATATTGGGAGGTGAGTCAGGGATAGGCCATATTCTGTTTTGGTATGGATTCTTGTGTACACTCTAGTCTTCTTTGCTTGATCTCATCAGCTTCAGAAACTTTTCTTGGTCATTGTTGGAAGAGGATTTTGAATACCTTCATCTATCCTGGGCAAGTCAAAAGGATATTAAAAGGAAGCTCCAGTGTTGTGCTGGCTTTTGCAGCAATCACTTAGACTTCTTCATAAGTAGAGCGCTAGGTAGTGAATGTCTAGTAAGAAACCTCTTCTAGTTTTTACTTGTGATGGAGGACATCAAGGGGCAGAAGGAAGAAGAAGAAGAAGAAGAAGAAGAAGAAGAAGAAGAAGAAGAAGAAGAAGAAGAAGAAGAAGAAGAAGAAGAAGAAGAAGAAGAAGAAGANNGGTTTTAAGGCAACACAGGGAATTTCAGGAAGGCAAATTGCATCATTTCTTTTCTGCATGAAGAGAACGGCATCATCTCCTTTCCATGAAGCACACCATAAAGGAAAATGTAAACTTATTAATACAAGCCAAGAGAAGTTTTTTTTTCCCTCTCAGAAAATGCAGAGTTTCAAAACCACTATGATAACAGTTTTGATTTTGTTTCAGGAAGCATAAATATTCAGAGATAACCAAGTCACACCAGAATTTATGAAAGCTCATAATCCTCAAGTCTCTGATTTATGATGTAACAGAAAGTGGCTTAATGGGTCTGGGGGGTAAGGAAAGGGAAAGAGAACTTCTGTGTCTCTCTATTATAACATAGCTCAAACCTACATCTGATATTTAAATTTAATCTAAATTTAAAAGGCTGTTTCCCATTTCTTACACTTATTTTTACTTACACTTATTCTTACACTTACATTTCTTACACTAGTTACAGACTAGGCTCATGCAATGAAAGAACACATGAAAAGTTGACAGGCTGACTTGATTCCTAACAAGTGCCAAAGCTATTCATCCCATCATGATACGAAGAAGCTATTTCCCTACTATGCATTGTTAGGCCAAAGTAGGATATAGTGTATCTCAGGGGTGCCAAATTCATGATGACATATTGCCATCATGTGATGTATCACAACTTCCCCCCCTTCGCTAAAATGGGTGTGGGGGTGGCCAGCACATGATGCATCCAGCCTGAGGGCCATGAGTTTGACACCCCTAGTCTATCTTTTCGTACTTGATAAGCTTGGAAACCTAAGAGCGACTGGTACATGGCAACTAGAAAAGTCTAAGATAATGCAACTGGAACCTCCGCTTAACATCCTTTAGCACTTATGGCATTATTTCTTAATGGCAAGTATAGGGCATTGACAGATGTTCCTTGAACTCTATTTTGATGTTCCCAAGTGTTACGGAGAGGGCTTCTCCCATTATTTGCTGCCTTCTTTTATGCACCTGCCAAAGGTGAAGTAGCAAGTCTTTCTTACCTTTCTGTCTTCTCCTTGGCACATCCAGTTTATAGGCAGAGTACATACACAGAGCCCCAGGATTTTATAGAATATAGTGAACAAAATAATGTTTGATTTGCCTCATGCGGAGAGACCAGAGAAGACAGCTTTTCTTGGCATGCTGTTAGGAGTATCTTGGGGTAAACCAAGGGTGGTCACTCTGAGGCAGTCAGGGATACAGGCAGCTGCCAAACCCTTCTTCTGTGCCCCTTAGATTGTCCCTGTGAACTTGGTGGCTGAAAAATCAGCAGTGTAGTTTCCCGCCAGTCTGTGGCAGGAAGCAGACTGCATCGATAGCTTAAGTAGTTTGCCTTAGTCCAACTTCCTCTCTCTTATCAGTCCACCTACTGCAAACGCTGATTTCCACATAAATGTTTAAAGCCCAATGGTTAACTTGCAAAACGTTGCTTGTCCAGTATAAGTATTTTAAGGATCAACCTTACCAGTGATGGGATTCAAATTTTTTGACCACCAGTTCTGAAGGCGTGGCTTGGTGGGCGTGGCAGGGGAAGGATACTGTAAAATCTCTAATCAGAGGTGGGATTTGCCGGTTGTCTGAACTACTCAAAATTTCCGCTACCGGTTCTTCAGAACTGTTCCGAACCTGCTGAATCTGATCCTTACTTAACTAAAATCGTAAGTGTGCTGATACTCTTCCAATCTTACTTAATGTTTTTTTCAACCTCTTCACACATGTAACTATACAGAGACATCACACACACAACACACACACATACACACACACACATGCATGCAATGCAAGTACGTATGTATATAAAATGGACAAAAAAAACCTTATTCCTTGACATAATTTCATTATTTCTGGACCTGCTTTTTAAAAAAAAAAATGTCTCTCAATGAGGCTGAAATTTGATGTTTGTTTGTGGGACTCTCTTGTGTGTGAAAACAAATACTGTGTGGTGCAGATTTAATCTTTTTTAGTTTTAGTTATAGGGATTGTTATTGTTGTTGTTAATACTGATATTTGTTATGTCTCTGTATCTCTGGTTTGTCTGCAGGTAGTCCTCTACCTATGGCCACAACTGGGATCAGAACTTCTGTTATTAAACAAGGTGGTTATTAAGCGAGTTGTGCCCAATTTTATGACCTTTTTTCATCACAGTTGTTAAGCGAATCACTACATCACTGAATCATTGTGCACTGAATCACTGTAACTGAATAACATCATGAAATGAATCCAATTTTCCCCACTGACTTTGCTTGTCTGAAGGAAACTGGCTGGGAAGACTAAATCAAATGGTGATCACATGACACCGCAAGATGCTGCATCTCATCACAAATACATGACAGCAAATACATGACAGTGTTAACCATGTGACTGTCATAAGCGCAAAGACTGGTTGTTAGTTACTTTTTTCAGCGCCATTGTAACTTTGGATGGTTGCCAAATGAGTGTAAATCGGGGACCACCTGTATACAATTAAAACAGTTGAAAAACTTAGTAACAAAACATAAGATGGAATAAAAAGCGAAGCTTACAATTGGTAAAACACCACAGGGGTTCCGGTAATTCCAGCCTTGGAAACAGCCAGACCTTAAGGGCTTTCTAGAACCTCAGAGATGTGGGCACCATTCTGTTCTGAGGGAATGCTGTTCATGGCCATATTACTTCTTGTAATTCCCAAAGTGCTTTTTTCAAAAGGTAACTGGACTTTCTGTTTTTAATTTGAAGACATTTTGTTTCTCATCCAAGAATCTTTTTCAGCTCTGACTGGATGGTGGGGAAAGAAGGATCAAAATTCTTCCATTCTCCGTCATCCAGTCAGAGCTGAAGAAGCTTCTTGGATGAGAAGTGAAAAGTCTTCAAAGAAAAAAAAAACAAGTCCAGTTGCCTCTTTAATAAAGCACCTTTGGGACAATCATGACCTGGGTGACTGAGAATCTCCGTAGACATGACTGTAGTAAGTTTCAGACCTTGATTCAACTGAAAAGTATGGTGGTGTATGTCAGTGGTGGGATTCAAATTTTTTTACTACCGGTTCTGTGGGCGTGGCTTGGTGGGCCTGGCAGGGGAGGGATATTGTAAAATCTCTAGTTAGTGGTATTTGCCAGTTCTCTGAACTACTCAAAATTTCTACTACTGGTTCTCCAGAACTGGTCAGAACCTGCTAAATACCACCTCTGGTGTATGTCATTCCCACCCTTCAAGTTCTATCCTTCCTCAGAAACAAGGCTGGAGAATGGTATCTGCTTACAGTTTTAAGATGGGACAAGTTAAACAACATGATTGGTAGATTTCCCTGGTTTCATAAGACTGGTAGAAATGTTTCGAATACATGGTCCCAATGAAAAAAGGTAGCAGCCCCATGGATAATATGGTGTTTAGCATATCTCACAGCATAAACCTCCACATAGAGTAAGGCCATTTCTTTTGAATGGGTCAGCTCATGCAGGATTGCAGCTTTCTTAATAAATTGCTGAAGACATCGCTAGGAAAAAAGATCTTGTCATTGCTGTTAAATTGGGGAACAAGAGCTCTGTCTCATAACTGCTAGTTTTAAAGTCAACATAAACTGTGACCGAAATATTCTAACCATCAGTTCCTCAAAGCTAGCTGCACTTAAACCAAAATATAGTTTTATTTGGCTAACCCCAATGTAGGATGTGGTCACCAGCCTCTGGAGCCACACAATCAGAATTCAATGAGACACCACCAGAGTTAAGTTGTTGTTTTAAGCACAAAAGCCATAATTGTATTATTCTCATAATTTCAATATGTTCAGCAAACAAAAATCACCATAGCAACTGATTCATTGCTTTCCAGCTTTTCTTTCTAGGCTAAATTCACATAATTCTGGGTAGTTCTGAAGATAAATTGAGGATAGCTGGTTTTATTTTAATCAACATAAATTTTCACTGGGTTGCTCTGATGAACTGCTTCTTGCCTTCAAATACAGCAATTTAAAATAGTGCAAGGATTTCATACACCCTATCTTTTGATCAATTGGTCATTTTAAATTAGCTTTCTTTAGGGCCCTTAGTTGTCCAGTTTTTCCTGCCTATATCTAGACACAGCCTCTCTCCTAAATGTTCTGCCCTGCTAGAGGTGGAAATGTCACAAAATATCCAGAATTCTGCTGTGCCATAACTCAAAGACCCAGTAGGAATGAGGAGATGCTGGATCAGAGAAAGCTGCTGCTACCAAGATTTGGTGTCATGCTGTATATGGAGTGGGAGAAGATGGCTGCCAAAAGTTGTCTATCTGCTGGACTCAGCCTACAATTGTTGAGTCAAGAAGTCCTCTTTTTCCGACTATCCCTTGTGTTTAAGGAGAAGTGAATGGAAGTCTGGACTTCAAAATCTGAACGTCAAAGGCTGAAGCTTCAGAGTCTAAATTTCAAGACTCCAGGAAGGGAAGGAGTTCCCCCATCATTCAATCACCACTGTTGCCCAAAGTCTTATCTTAAAGCTGGTTTCCCTTGCCCTCCCTGCCCTCCCCCAATACAATGAGGACTGCAGGAAAGAAAACCAGAAGAAATCACAGCCCCCAAAGACAGACAAACAGTAGCCCAAACATTTGATTATTGGTTGGAACTGCTGCTCTTATTCTTTTACACTACCCAGAACAAAATATAAATTAATAATAAAAAAAGAAATGGTAATAGCTATTGCTGGTTTTTATGGATCTAATTAGAGAGTTATAACCCATCCCCAGTGAAGAAGAAAACCAATATGGTTCTTCTGCCTTGATGTTGCTAAATTCAATAATTACATTAGGAAACACTATTTTGGTGGACTCTCTCATTATTTGAACATATGTCTTGACTTGGCTTAGGGAAGAGTGCTGTGATTGTGGTCAGCTTGGCTTCTACCCATTATTCATGCCTTGAATCTATCCCATTCCTTTAGGACATGAGAGACAAACAGACTGCTTGTGGGGAAGGGACAAACCAACATTTGTTTTCTTTAGTTCTGATTTTATTTACAGTACAGTGAGGAAGACAGGAAAAAAAGAAGTAAATACATTTTGCACACCACACAATGCACAGTATTTTGGATACAGCAATCCTCTATCTCTCTCTTCTGAGAAAGTTCCAATAGTCCTTCTTAAATGAAATAAGCATGCAATTAAGTTATACCCACGCTCTGTAAGTGGCTTTAGCATTAAAAAGGAGGGGGGAACATCATAAAACCATGTGCAAAATCTTGTTATCATACTCATCCTCACTGAATTTGGGAGGGCTTCGGGAAGTTTAGAGAACTACCCGATACCCAGAGACAGATGGTACATTGCCACATCTGCAATGTAGGAATAAAAATTCCCTTCCCCCCCCCCAGATAATTTATTAAGAGTGATCCTTGGTAAATTAACTGTACATCAGGGGAATCATTATTGGCAAAGAAAACTTGACAGATCTCTTTGGGTGGCATTTTTTTAATTGAAAAATTGTTCCTCTTTTAAGAACTGCCTAGTTCTATCTATTTCCACAAAGACTTTTGTTCTGTTTTTCAGAATCCAACTAGTTTAAAAAAAAAAAAACATNAAAAAAAAACAAACATTCCATCTCATTCTGATTTGGGAGGGGGGAGGGGTTTAGATGGCAAAATCATTAGAGAAAACTGTGTATGATAAAGAGTTATAAAACCATCACTTTTTTATCAGGATACCTTGAATTTCATTATGGAAGAACAAATCATTGGAATTTGGAATTTGTTGCCCTGGGTTGGATACCAAGAACAGAAAACACCTGTCCTGTCAAAAAGATGATTACAAAAAAAAAAAAAGTTTTAAAATGACAAAAGAAAAAGAAAAAAAAAGAATGGATGTTGTCATATGGCCAGAGTATCAGAGTTGCTCCCTTGGCAAAGGGGCATTGGCTTTCAAAGAAAGGTGTTGTGTAAACATTTGAAAACCTGAAAGTTGAAGTAAACAAATGTTTCAAGTAGCAATAGAGAGAATTCAGCTGAGGACCAGAGGCTAATTCAGGTCCTTTCCAAAACAGTATAGAGAGAATGGGAGAAGATAAGAGGCTTGATCCCACAAGCATGGCAACAGATGGCATTCTTTGCATCAATGGTCAGGATCTTTATAGATTTGGAGGGGGGGAAAGGTTATGCCTCATTCAAGCTTTTAGGCAATGCTCGTGTGGGCCCACTGAGACTTGATTCTTCAGTTTTTTTATCACTAACCTTTGGGGAATACTTTTCATTTTCTCTGGAAGAGGAAGTCTCCCCATGCCACAAAGAAGGAAGAAAGAATGAACACGAGATAGAGTTGGGTACCTCCACTTAATGACCAGCACTATATTCACAACCTCATTTGGTTTTGTTCCCACTGTGTGCTTGAATGCTGCCGATGAGAAGGAATTAATTTTATTGAGGGCAGCTCAATGAATTAAATGGGGGAAAGAAGCCTTGCTCAGTTGGTTGGAAACATCTTGGCAGACGGCACAGCAGCTGGTCGGATTCAAAACTCTTTATATCTCTGGCAGCATGAGGGGCCAGGAGGGGTTCGATCCCAGATAATCTGTAGGGCAACTTATTCCAAGGCTCTTTGAAACAACAGAGGCACGCAGTGATCTCGTCTTTTGATTCTTGACCAGGCCTTTCTTTCTTATACCAAGATGCTCTAAATCTGTTCATGAAGCCTACATCCTCTCCCCACACTTCAATTCAATAAAACACCCAATAAAAAACTAATTGTCCCACGGTGAATTGGAGAAGAAGAAAAGGTGTTCGGCATAATGTTATGGTCATGGAAAGCCTTTTTGCATTGTAACCATCTGGTGCGCCGCAGTCACCGTGAATGGAATAATAGAGTCCCAAGTAAGTCCTTTTGCGTCTACAAAACAGTTTTCTCACCGCATTGGTATCCTTCACAGCAGAAGTGCCCCCGTCATTTCACACTGCATCTGCACCTTCCTTTGATGGAGTGCAGAGCTACCAATAAGTTACTATATACTTAATTAAGCTCACATAATTCTCTTCAAATGAGCAGAAAAGAGGGCGAGCTGGCCAATAGAGGGAGAGAAAAGGCTTGCAAATGAGGCTCGAGGGGGACAGCAGTGATTGAGATGGATAGCCATCCCATGCCACCATAGTTTCCTGCCACACAGAAGGAAATGCTGCAAAAGAATTAGGCAGCTCAACAGCTGTTTATAATCCTACGCAAGAAGGGGAAAAGCAGCCTTCTCCTTGAAGTGATTGCAGTCCTTTTGTGGCCTAATCTTGCTTTTCAGAAAGTGTTACAATCCATTTGCTCAGATTTCTGTAAGGTGCTCTGTTTTCAAGGCCTCATTAAAACCCCTTTAAGAAACTGGAGGATTGACTCTGCGGTCTTTGTTTGCATTCTGAAGCAGATTCAAGAGGCTTTAAATGTGTGTGAGGAGACTTTAATAGAAGACCTATAGCTGTAGGGGGGGAAAGGAATGTTTAATTTATGTTGTAATCAAGCAATAGATACTCAAGGAAAAGCTAGAAGAAGAGCATAAACTGACTTTAGCAGCATCTCATGGCTGACATGACCCATTAAAAATACTGAGAAACCATTCAAAATCCTTTATTTTAAAAAAACTTTAAATATAGAAAGGCTATCTTCTTCTTTTTTCCATTCTCCAATGTAGAATATAGCCAAGCAGCTGCTACTTCACCAATGAGATTTGCCACTTGGTAATATACCCCACTTAAAAAAATATATATGCAGATACACTATTGTTTCCCAAATGATTTTTGGCAGTATTTGACCAGAATTCAACCACAGAAATTAATGGTTTAGTCACTGCCAAGTGATTGAGTAAGGGACTTTTGATAGTTTAGATGGGACACCACAGAGATTCTCATCAAAGATTAGAAAATGGCATTTTTAAAAATGTCACTGGTTCACTAAAAATCAGTTGGAGTTTAGCTAGTCATGCCTAAGAGCCATGCCACTGCTTTTAATAGGACTCAGCACAGATAGCCTGATAGTTGATATTCTGTAAATACATATCATCAATATTTTTATCAAGAAGGGATATACCAGAAGGGATATGAAATTATGAAAAATTATACATATTATTTAATAAAGCCAAAATATGTGTTAGAGATCGATCCAACATAAAATAAGTAGCACAATAAGAGTATTTTTGTGTTCTTTGAAGCATAAAGGTTTGTAATAGATGATATCTCTGTCTGTGACACATGGATGGGCAATCCTTTTGCTTCTAGGTTGATGCAGCAATGGGTGGTAGATTAATAACCATATGGTGATAATAAGCATAGATGATATCAGCCATAAATTAGGCTTGTGTTCCCACTCTCCAATTTTCTATTATACAATGTACAGGATATAAGCTCTCATTTTCTCTTCCCTCACCCCATTTCTCTCTCATACAAACATATTATTTCACAGACATACACAAAGCCCTCAATTCTCAGCATGTAGAAATGGTAAGTTTTAAATCTTTTCTCCCAATGCGGGGAAATTCCATCACTCATCCAATCCTATCAACAATTATCAGTTGATTGCCAAACACCAGGGAAATCAGAAGATCCAGGCAGTTCAAATGGGTATAAAGATTTATTGCAAGCTTAAGCTCTCTACAGGAAGTCTCTAAACAGTCCAACCTAATTGACAGAAGATAAGTGTTAATGGAATTCAAGGTGGGCTGGATTTAAATCTCTTGTGGGCATGAATGGATTTATGACTGATGATGTGTTTGACTCCTCCCACAAGCTCAGCCAAGTCATCTCCTACATCGGGGTATCAAACTCAATTTCATTCAGGACCACATCAGGGCTGTGGTTGACCTCAAGAGGCCAGGTAGGCGTGGTGACTGGATGGGTGTGGCCAACTTGGTGGGCATGGCCAGCTTGACACCATTCCCCAAACTGCTGGTATGTTTCCTCTTTGCACTGGATGTACTGGACCAAAGTCACACTGGCTTGATGTTTCCTCTTTGCACTGGATATATTGGGCTGAAGCCATGCTGACCCAATGTTTCCTCTTCACATTGAGTGGACCGAGCTGAAGCAACATGGGCCAACCCCTTACATTTTCCAGGACAGCCCCATGGGCTGGATCCAACCTCATCGCAGGCCGGATCTGACCCGTGGGCCTTGTGTTTGACACCCCTGTCCTACATCGATGAGCATGTTGAAACAATGGAGTAATGCAACGATCAGCACACTTCTAGTTGATTCTTAGGACTAACAATTTGGGAAATATGTTCATATCTTGGTACTTTCCATCACATTGCCCAGCAAATTGAAAGTGGAAGCAGAACAGCAAGATGTTAGTTGGTCCCTATTGCAACTATCTTCAGTTCTAGCCAGTTAATGACAATGGTATAAATCAGTGGTAATGAAGCTGGTTAGAAAGATGGTATATTGCCACATCTGCTTTGTAAGAATAAAGCCACACTAGAGTTGACCAGTCCTAAGTGTCCTGCATTTTGCCAGCAGGTACAATATTCATGGGGGGGGGGGG
>BHFT01037648.1:0-26705 GCA_004320025.1 Laticauda laticaudata
TGCAGTGAGTACACAACGGATGCATAGCATTTTCCAACAGATGGCAAGCTTTTTTTAACGTTTTACATCCTCTTTGCCTCCGTAAGTGCAGTGGGACCGGGCCTTAACAAAGAAGTTGTTTGCCTGTGTATTTGTGTTTTCTCTTTTAATATGTAAATCTGAATATTTCATCACAAAGGAACAACTATATTTTCTATCTAGACCTGAATTGACATTGGGACATTAGAGAAAATCCCAAGGAGTTTCATGGATCATTTTGTCTGAACACCTCTCATGTTCAGTAAAAGAATATTTATCCATTCAGATTCTTTTTCATCCATCCAAATATTTCTTCAGGTGCCATTCCTGTTCAAAAGAAAGCGACATTCTCTTCTGCACTTAATGTCTGCTTTCCCTGCCCTGCCTTTTCAAGACTGGGTTTTGCTCTTCAAAAAGAAGGCCTAAGCCACATCCTAAATGTTTCATTTCATCTTGAGCTAGGTATATCAGTAATGCAGTGATGTTAAATGATTTCCTTCTTCCACGAAGATGCTGAATAACTTCAAAGCCTGAAGGTGAGCTTTAAAATATGTTTTTCTACTGTAATATCAAGGGGGAAATGTATCATGTATTTTCTATTAAGTCTGGCTAATTTTGAAACAGTCTTGGCAATTCAGTTGCTACAGAATTGAAGTCCGGATGTGAACTGCTCATTATTGTTCAAAGGGAGGCTTTGGCTATTCTTGAGCATTCAGTGATGTTTCTCTCCATCAGCTCTATTCATTGTTGGCATTCTTTGCTGTTGTCAAAAGGTGAAGTAGGATTCACATCCTGAAAAGGAACTGACTGCTAGAGCTAAAAAGCAAAAAAGGCTTAATAATCCAAAGATAATGGTGAGAGTTCATTATTGTATTGAGAAAGGATGTTGCTGGAGAATAAACACTATTAATTGGAATATGACTGAAGCACAATTGACAAAACACAATAATAGTCCAGATGTAATAAACTTTTTTACCTTGCCAGAGCCACACAAGTTCAGTTTTTAAATGGTTGGTCAGATCAGACATAGGCAAGTCTGGGAGAAGGGGAGCCTATCAACATTGCTGACCTACATTTCCCAGCATCCCCCCCCCCCCCCCCATGGCAGAACTACTCAGAACTACATCATCTGGAAGGTCACTATTTTGCTACTCCTGGAATAGGAATAGGAATATTCTTTATTGGCCAAGTGTGATTTGACATACAAGGAATTTGTCTCTGGGGCATACACTCTCAGTGCACATACAAACAATAAAGTGGTAATCCTTAGATCATAAATCACAGGATACAATCATAAATCATAAGATACAAACCAGCAATAAATCATAAGATACCAATAGGAGAAAGTAGTAGGAAAGATGAGAGATGAAAAAGACAAGAAGAGAAATATGAAAATGATAATAGCAATACACTGTAGTACAATATATAGGTATATGTTATATATGGGTATATATATTTAGGCATAGGAGAGTGCTGTAGGAATAGGTGTTTAGAAGAATGAAGGCTTGGGGAGAAACTGTATTTGGGTTTAGTTGTTTTGGCATGCAATGCCCTTTAGCAGCATCCTGAGAAGAGAAGGTTGAAAAGTTTATGCCTGGGATATGAGGAGTCTGGTAGATATCTCTACACACTTTTTTTTTTTTTTGCTACCCTTATGGATTCAGTCCAAACACATTTCCTCTGCTCCTTTTTGTCTTTGAAAACAAAAAATGTTAATAATAGCATATTGTTTTCTAGATGTTTGGAATATTGTTTAAATTGGGTTATGTGGCTTGTATGTTGGCTACTCCTGGCTTATTCCTTAGTGACACACCTTAGCTAGGGAGGTTCAAACATATTTACTGGGCAAAAAAAACCTTATCAAAACATTCATGTTTCTTCATCAATCAGAAAATATATGAAAGGTAGAAAGCAAAGTTGGATGTTTGAGTAGACGTCACCCTTCATGAGTGTGATTATGGAGAATTACACTATAGGAAATGATGGATATATTTATTTTTGCAACAGTAATATATTTACTTGGTCACCTGTAATTTATTTCAAGGTTACTCTCTCTCTTTTGAAAAATCTCCCATTAATCCTTTTCTGTGGGCTTTGCCTGGATCTCCCTCTTCTTCATCCATTTCTTCAATTGTTATGCAGTTTTCTTCAAAGCCTTTCACTCAGACTTTTATCACCAAAAGAAACAAAAACCTTCACGCATTCACTGCAATGGCCTATGCTTGCCTCTTGTTCTTTCTCTTTTGCTACTCCATTTAGATTTCAACTGTGATGCAACACATAAAGAGGTGGGATTCAATTTTTTTAACAACTGGTTCTGTGGGCATGGCTTAGTTGGTGGGCATGGCTTGCTGATCAGGTGACTGAGTGGGAGTGGCCAACTCGACGTCACTCACATCAAGGGGCACTTCTCTTTGCCTGGCCTCTCATGACACAGGGGATGCTGCAATGTTCGTAAGTGTGAAAAATGGTCATAAGTCACTTTTTTCAGTGCCATTGTAACTTTGAATGGTCACCAGTTTTGGACCAAAACTCAGAAGGGGTATGTAAACTCACGTTTCAATGTCAATCTTTTTAGTTAGCCAAGAAGCCTTGCTGAATGTCACTCATCTTGGTTCCTTGTCATTAAAAGCTTCTTTCTGGCAGCTCTGTTTCTTTATTCAATTATTTCTTCAAAGTGCTAACTCCAGCATGGGAGCATTTCCTCCCAACAGTAGTGTAAAAAGCTTAAAACAACCTTTCCCCTTTAAGAAAGTACCAGCAAAGGAAAAAAAAAACTCCTTCGGAGACAGTAAGTCTAGGCATACTGCCAAGAATGCAAGAAGGGTGGAAAAAAAACAAAAGGAGATTTCTTCGGACAACTGGTTCTCTAAACTGCTTAAGGGCCTGTCACATAGGCCGACGGATGCAAAACGTATGTAAAAAGGACACAGTCGGCGAGAAATGTCCAGTCCTTGTATCCGTCTCAAACAACGGAAAGGACGGATGTGGAGGGATGTCGGGGATGTAACGGATTTTCAAGGGCCTAGGGATGAAGGGATGGAAGCGATGAGGGTTTGAATGGATGAGGAGACGATTCTATGGAGAAGAGGACAACAGCTCTATCGGCACCAAAAATGAGAGTGCTTGGAGAGGAAGGCGGAGAGTGGTAATCTTCGGAGGCTCATCAGATGGTGGAGCACATGCACACCTTACAGAAGCTGACCTCAAGAAACTGGCCAGGCCACGGCAAGCTGACAGACGGACTCCACGTATGGCCAAGCTGAGCTCTTGGAGGGTGAGATCCCACCGGAGACAACCCTCTGAACAACCTCTCTCTCAGGCACCCACAGGAGAGCATCCTTTCGGCAAGATCGCCTTCCTGTGTCACAGGTAAGTATCTGTGGAGCGTGCACGACGGAACCCCACGACAGCTACTCCCATGGCGGAGTGCATGGAGACCCGATGCAGTGGAAGCAGGCAGAGATGCACTTCCAACCAAGAACCCACATCCATCCCAGCTCACCCACAGAAGCAGCAGAGAGGCGACCAAGGGGCAGGCACAACGTCCGCTGGAGATCAAGGGACCTCAAAAGCGCGTAGATCTCCTCTCCAGTCTGTACACAGACCGACATACATCTCAAAACACAAGCCTTCCTCATTAGCAACACAGACCTCATTGACATGGCCGAACACACTACCAGTGATAAAGGAGAGAACGTGCTTCTTCACAACTCCAGGCCAGGTAACTGCTCGACCAATCCAGGTCGCTCTCACCGGCATGGATGTCACAGCCCTTCCACAGGCTTCCCCAGGCATAACCTACCAGGCATTCGTCCCAGAGTTCCAGAGCACGCCAGGCCCTTCCCGTCGCACAGGTTCATCATATGCACCGGTGCCACCTATGCCACCGACAGTAACGATGTACCACTGACGTCACAGATTCACCCACGCCACAATCCATCCACGCCACACGCATGCTCGATGCTACAGAGCCACCACGCCTACCTCTCACCTGCGACAGACAGTCCCACTACACTCTCCTTCCTCCACCCACAGCAAGCCCGCCTCAAACATCTGTCTCAGTTTGGGAACCGTAGACCCATGTCCTGGGGAAGGGACTTCCTCCACACACCATCCCCTGTTGTCCTCTCGGGGACAGGACCCCATGATGCTCGACCAGACTCAGCAGCAGCCACTCCACAGCACCTGCCCTTCACCCTGAGACTATGGGGCACCTCAGAGTGACTGAGAAGGTGCCAGGATGGGTTTGCTACTCTGTGACTTTATCTTTGCTGGGACACTGTACTTGGGTCATTTGCTTTTACAGTCTTAATAATTATTTTCTTGGCTTCACACACTTGCTCATTCTTTTAGTCAATAAAGTCTTGTGAAAATTTTAGAAATGTATTAGCCTTTGCTGTTGTGGATGTAGGTACTGGATGCGGGCAGGGATACTGTGGGATGGTAAGATAGGTGGGATGGGTAAGGATAGTTGTGGACAGTAAGGATAGCTGTGGGTGATAATACTCAGCACAGCAGAGATGGGACTGTATGTACCCTCCTAGCTGCCACACTATGGCCCTTTATTTATAACATTTTATCATTGATAACACATTCGCATTAACAGTCTTTATTGATGCCCTGTTCATTGTAGGCACTCAACATATATGCACAGTCTCTCGGTGTGATGAGACAGGCTAAGGAAATCCATTAACCATGTATTCCTGTCTGCCACTCCATGCTCCAGCTAGGGGTTGCACCAGTGTTCAGGAGTTGCGCTGCTTTTCCTCGTTGAAGCTCTGTTGGGGCCTTGCACATCCTCAGTGTCATGCAGGTGAGTCTTCCTCCATTCCAGGCTACATGTCCCATTGCTTGTTGAGGTCCACGAGCCTGTTCTGCAAACTCGTGTAGCGGGTGCACATGAGATTGTGCAGGATTGCAGCAGCTTTCCCGATATTCTCTCGTTGTGCGGCGATGCTGATGGTGGTGAGAAGTACTGGAACTGTTGCAGGATGCCAAAGCGTTCTCCACATCCGCCTTGCCCTGGATAGCTGTAGTTGAAGATTCTCTCTTCACAGGTGAGGCGAGTCTGGAAGTGTAGGGCTTCATGTGATAAGTGGACCCGATTTGGCTGGAGCTTTGCAGCCACGTGCTTGCCATATTGGCTCCAACGGTGTGGGGAAGTTCAATTTATCCAACTGCTCTGAAACTTTCTTCCAGCCTTCTTCAGTGGAGCGGGCACTGGAGGAGCTCCTCTAGGTATCTTCGATGATGGCTGCCCACTCTCTGACACATGCTGGATTGTGTTGCTGGGCACCTCCAGACTATGTGTCAGCATGCTAGTACGTGGTCCCGCGTGCCAAGTTGGCGCAGAGTCAGTCACCTTGAGTCAGGTCCAGCTGGGCTGAAGTGTGTCTGCTTGGCAACCTGGGTCTCAGCCACTACAACTTCGGCAATCTTGGCTGGTGGCATCCTCATGAAGTTCTGGAATGCACGAGTGTTTCGTTCCTCGCTCCACCATCAGCTTGTTATACAGTCGTTACTCGGCTTCTCGCATTCCTTTCGGCAGACACTTCTTGGACGCTTCCTTTTCTTTGTGTAGAACAGGTGAAAAAGCCTGTAGATGGTTCGCACTGTGCTGAACGATGGTGCTATCAAGAAGTGTGTGCATCCATGGTGGAGATGATTGGAATGTGTTGGAGAGCAGAGCAGTATGAAGGTTGAGGGTCTGCACAGCAGGGTGTGTGCTGAAAATGAGATCCAGGTGATTTCCTCCCTTTTATAGGAAATATAGGTTTTCGCATAATGTCCTTTTGCATCCTCTAGCATCCTGCAGACATCCTAAATACTGAGATACGTCCCTATATGAACGTTGTTTCTGTTTTAATGCTTTGAGCGAGCTGCACTTGCTTTCATCTTTCTATGTCCATGCTACTAACGCTGTTGTCCGTTCTGCATCGTTCGTTCCTCCTGTGTCCGTTTCCCTGGAGCGGACGCGAGTTGCACAGATGTGCAGCGGACGCCTAGCGGATATCACGGATGCGGAACGGGTGACTACGAACGTATAACAGATGTTCCCGTATGCGTAGCAGATTGTATAACGGACGCGTGGATACATTTTCGCTCAAAAAAGTTTGTGCAGCTCAAAAAGTTTTTGAGTGGATGAAATGCATAGACAGATGCTGATGGATAGAGAGTATGAAAACGGACGCAGTGAGTACAGAATGGATGCTCGCGTTAACCAACGGTGCAGTGTTTGGCAAGTGTTTCTCTCCATTTTACATCCTCTTTCCATCCGTTGGTGCTATGTGACAGGGGCTTTAGAAAATTAACAACCAGTTCTAGCGAATCGGTGAGAACCTGTAGAATCCCACCCCTGAACACACATATGGCTTTGATTTGTGAAGGCAAAATTAGCCTATTTTCCCTCACCTCTTCTTAACCTAAATTTCTACATATTTGGGGAGTCATTGCATACAACGGGGAATAGGGAAGTTAGAATATGGACACACTGTATCTGTCTTTAGATTTATATCTATATTTTTTCCAGCAAGTTCTAGGGAATGTTTTTATTCTTCCCTTGCCCAATGTTGCACCATAACAAAACCCCAATATCATTGGTTGGGCTGAAAAGGTACAAAGTCACATAGTGAACCTGTTTTCTAAGAATGAAGTTGAGCCTGAGTCTTTTTGATATTAACTCAACTTAACTACAACTCCATATTTGTTACAGATTGGAGGATGGCGTGGGGGGATTCAATTTTTTTAACTACCGGTTCTGTGGGCGTGGCTTAGGGGGCATGGCAGGGGAAAGATACTGTGAAATCTTCAGTCAAAGAGTGGTATTTGTCAGTTCTCTGAACTACTCAAAATTTCCACTACCGGTTCTCCAGAGCTGGTCAGAACCTGCCGAATACCAACTCTCGATGGCGGGCTCCTTATGGAGTTATTCCATGAGAGAGATGGGCAGTTTCCAAATATGACCAACAAACAAATAAATTCAAATTATTGATTTATCTAACTATGTATCAAACACTTCTTATATTTCTGATAAGTTTGTTGAGTTTCCTTACACTTTCAAGAAAAGAATAATGTAATCTACCCTAATTTATAGATAGAACATCATTGGAAATTGATTAATGACTGCATGATTCTCTTAATGATGGCATAATCACTGTGGCAAAAAGGGTTATAAAACCAGACATGACAATCGCACTGTTAGCAATGGTTTCAGTCCCATTTGAAGTCATAAGCCGAGGACTACATACATGCTCAAAAGTAAAAAGGTTTCAAATTTCCTACAGTGAGTAGTGAAGATGATGGAACTGGCAGAGATGGCTAACCTGACTTTCTTGATTATAGAAAAGACAATATATACATTTATCGTTGATGAAATTACATTATGGACTTTTTGCATGAAACAGAAAAACAGTGCACTAATCACTGTGATTTTAGTGATTAGGAAAAAAATACAGGTGAGAGGGCTCTGACACTTATCACCATTTAAATCATAAGTCTCAAGCCAAACTTCCAAATCTTAAGGCCCTGTCACACTGCCCAACGGATGCAAAACGGACACAACGGACGAGCAAGTCCGTGTATCCGCTCTCAGAAGGGCAAAATTTGCATAATGAGCGGATAAACGGAGGCTTCCAGGGGGGGATGGAAAGGAGAAAACGAAGCCACCGATGAAATGATGGGACGGAGCATCCGCTAGCCTGTAACCACAGCAAGCGCGATGCGAACGGGATACAGCGGATCAACAGGAACACAGCGGAAGCCTACGATCGAGATGCGCAGCGGGAGATCATTGCATCACCCCACGATATAACGGGAAGCACCGGAACAGGTCACCACAGCAGAAGGCTGCTTCCGACACATCGACTGCCTCCTGCCTCCGATGCTGCCTGCAACCTTGATGCCACCTGCGCGAGCCTGCTGCAGCCTCTGCCACCTCCTGCCACCTTAGCTGTCCCTGCCTGCCAGGGCTTGCTGAGCAGCCTCCCTGCCAGCCTGCTGTCTCCTTGCCTGCCAGCCTGCTGCCTGCCCAGCTTCCTCCAGCCTGGTGCCTCCTCCCTGCCAGCATTCCTGCCAGCTTGCTGCCAGCCTCTTGCCAGCTTGGCTGCCTGCCTGCCTTGCTGCCAGCTTGGTGCCTGCCTGCCGACAGCCTCCTGCCAGCCTTGGTCCTGCCTCCTGCCACCTTCTGCCAGCCTTCGGCTTGCAGCCTCCTGCAGCCAGCACCCACAAACCATGCTGAAGCACCAGCAAGCCTTCAGCACTGGCTGCCAGCTTGCAAGAGGGACAGGCGCTACACATCCCGCCCCTGGCCCTCACCGGTTCTGTTCGGCTCTGCAGCACGGGCCGCTCTTTGGGGCTGGGATTCTGCTGCTTTCTTCTGGAGAGCTGATGACAAGCACTTCCAGCATCCACCACTCCACAGCACTGCACCCTTTCTCCCTTGAGACTGGCGACCAAGAGGAGATGCCAGAGCTCATTTTTGTCTTAGCTCTTGTTAAAAAGTCTATTTTTTGATTCATCACACTGCCATTTCTTTTTTAAATAAAGCTTGGGAAACTTTTAGAAATGGTTTAACTTTGCGATGCTTTGGGATGGTTAAGATAGCATGGTATGGTTGACGACTAGCTGTGGAATGCAGAGATACTTTGGATTGGGTCAATAAGCGTGGGATAGGTAAACCTCCAGCGCAAGAAACATAGGGGACTGGTTATAGGTCCACCCCAGGAGCCCCTATGGCCCTCATTATCAATAAAATGTAATAATATCCCACATCAACACAACAACAACTCTTTATTAAATGCCGCTGTTCATTGCGGGCCACTCAACATACTAGGCACAATCTCATCATGTATGAGACAGGCTGAAAAGCATCCTAAGACATCTATCATCCTGTCTGCCACTCCACCGCTCCAGCTGGGGAGTTGCACCAGTGTTTCAGGAGGTTGCGCTGCTTCTTCCCTTCACGTGAGCCTCTGTTGGGGCTTGCACATCCTGAGTGTTATCAGTGTTTCGAACCTTGCCTCCATTCCCACCAGGCTCCATGTCCCATTGCCTTGTTGGAAGTCCACGACCTGTTCTGCAATCCGGTGTAGCGGGTCATGAGATTGTCAGGATGCAGCAGCTTCCAGCATCCTCCTCACAGTCCCTGGGCGATGCTGCATGTGGTGAGAAGTACTGGAACTCTGGCCAGAATGCAAAGGCGTTCTCACCACCTCGCCTTGCCCTGGCAGCTGTTAGTTAAAGATCTCTCTTCATGGTGAGGAGTCTGGAAGTGTAGGCTCACTGAGAGTAAGGTTATGCAGGGAGAAGGAACTCATCCCCAGCGATGAAGTAGGGCACATCTTGTTTGTTGTGGGCAGGGGTTCGGGATTGGAAGCCCACGAGAGTTTGCGTTCCAGCTCCTCCGGAGGTGACTGGGCATTGACCTGTGGATCTGAAAGATAGCCACTTGCTGAAGCATTGATGACATGAACTATGCTTCAAGCATCGACCATGCGAAGAGGAATGATGCCTGTAGAAGCCCTTTGTGAATTGAAATAATGACCCGACTGGCTGGAGCTTTGCAGGCACGTGCTTCCATCTATGGCTCCACGGTGGGTGGGAATTCCACTTCGGATACCATTGCTCGCAACTTCCTTCCAGCCTTTCATGAGGGGCATTCTGAGTAGCTCCCCATGGTATTCTTGATGATTGCCTGCACCACCTTTGACCACAACTGATTGGTGTTGGGGCACCCCAGCCGACTGGCAGTGCTTCTTAGGTGCCCTGAGGCCAGGTGGCACAGAGTGGTGCACCTTGAGCCTAGGTCCAGGCTGGGCTGGAATGGTGTTTGCTTTGGTCAACCCTGGGGTTCACCTTGCACAACTTCCGTCAAACAGGTGAGCATCCCTCATGAAGTCTGGGATGTCTGAGTGTCTCACCCTGAGCTCCGCCACATCAGCTTGTCCAGTCCCGTTCCTCTGCTTCTGGCGAACCATCCTTGTACCCAACCCTTCTTGGCGACCTTTCTTCCGATAGAGTCACAGAGCCTGGTAGATGGTTGCACTGTTGCAGAAGAAGGTATGGTGGCTGCCAAAGGCTGGCAATGATCCACGGTGGATAGACTGGATGCTGGGAAAGGAAGACGTCATGAAAGCGCCAGAGGGTCTGCAGCAGGGCGCTGGGTCTAAAATGAGATCTCAGATGTTTGCTCCCCCTTTTATATAGGCAGTATTAGGTGTCCCTTTGCACCTTCTAGGCACCTCTAGCATCCTTAAGGCTCTGTAGACAACGTCTAATATCTTCGAGATAGTCTCTCTGCGAACTTTTTCCGTTTTAAACACTTTGTTTCCGGGCTGCATTCATCTGCATCGTTCTGCATGCCGTTCGCGTCCGTTCCGCTTCCTCCCTGCGTCTGAGTGGATGCGAGTTTGCCGCGATGCGAACGGATCCTCGGGATAAGCGATGGCGTAACGGATGCAGAAGGATCCTTAGCGGATGCGTAGTGGATGCAAATGAGAATTGGATACATTTCCGCGCAAAAGTTGAGCAGCTAAAACTTTTCTGAGCGATGTAACGGTCAATAAACATGCGGACGGATAGAGAGACACCAAAGGAGCATGATTACAATTACGTGAGTACATCACATTAACCAACGGATGGCAAGCTTTTTTGTCCGTTTTATATCCTCTTTGCATCCGTTGGTGCAGTGTGACAGTGGCTTTAAACATTTATTAGGAGTAAACATGCTGGCACTGCCTGGGTGTTGCCAACTCTGAGACACATCATTCATTGTCACCCTTGACCCTGGTTTCCCCCCACCCCCTCGGTGTATCATCATTCATATTCTCCAATGGGGCACATCCATAATAATAGAAAATAAAAAAATGAGATTATTTTTTTTGCAATCGTAGAGTACGAGATAATTTTGTTATCATACTTGTAGCTAATACAAAAAAAATGGGAAGCTTTTTCTTTCTTCATTGATGCAACCCCCCCACTCCCCCAAAAACAAGTGTAGGGGTGTGTATGTGTTTGAATGTGTGTGTTTTAAGGAACACTAAAGAAATGTCCCATCAGCCACTTCTAAGAATAAAGTAACTCCCTTCCTGCCATTGTGTACTGTTTTGCAAAATTCTTTTGAACTAAATCTAAAACTACTTTTGAGTTGTGCTGGACACCTTCTCTGATTCTCCAATCCATTCATACATTCATACATCCATTCATTCATCTGGGATTTCTTGACAACCCTCCAGGCTTAGTCTTTTTTAATTTTTTTAATATTTTTTAAATTTATTTTTATTGAGTTTCTTTTATTACATCATAAAATATCGTAATTCCAACAGCATTCTTGGCATCCATACAGGTTCTTAAATTAAATATCATAATACATTATATTATGTTTATCTAATATTAAATAATAGTTTCCACTATAATTACTATCCTTATATCTTTATATACACTGCTCAGAAAAATAAAGGGAACATAAAAATAAGATATTCTAGATCTGAATGAATAAAATATTCTCATTACATACTTTCTTCATTACATAGTTGAATGTGCTGACAACAAACTCACACAAAAATCAAATTAGGCAATCCCAGGGCGTTGCGATTGCTTAGACGTTACACTTCAACAATTAAAGTGGAAAAAAACAATACAGGCTGATCCGAAACTGTTATAGTACAGTGTTCTTTAAAACACAGTCTAAAATGGAGGCTTAAGTGGTGACGGCTGTGGCCTCCCATACGTGCCTGTGATATCCCCCTACACTAATGCCCTAGGTCGCGTCATGTCTCCCATGCCATGAGGTTGTTGCTGGATGGTCTCCTGAGTCTCCTCCCACACCTGGACTAAACGATTCCTCCAAACTCCTGGGACAGTCTGTGGTCTGTGTTGCAACGTGCGTTGCGTTGAGATGGACTGCGAGACATGTTTGTCCAGATCGTGCCATCAAATATGGACTTCAATAATTAATCTGCGGGACTAGTGGCAGGCCAGTCCCATAGCATTCCAATGCCTTCGTCTTGCAAGGAACTTGACTCTTTGACACACTCCAGCCCAACATAGTAGTCAAGCACTGCACCTATGCATTAGGAGAACCCAGGGCAACCCGTACCAGCACTAATGGTCTGCACAAGAGTCTGAAGAGATTATCTTTCATTTCCACTACCTCAATGGCAGTCGCGGCTACCATCTGGCGGCAGACGTCGGATGGAGGGCTGATGCCAGTATCCACCCAGTAAACAGAAATGGATCACCACATCCATGAGCACGCAGAGACCAGCCTCGTTACGCAGACGGACGACAATTATCTCCCAGAATGCTTCAACCGCGCACCTCACTGTGCTCGTCTGGCGCGCCACTCGGCTCCTATCCTTCTGACTGAATGCACCCACTGCTCAAAACGCGGCCATGCTGTGAGGATTTGCAGCACAAGCAGAACATTCCCACAGTGTCTACCCACGACCCTGTTCACGTCTGTCACATATGCTCAGTGTGACCTGCTTTCATCGTGAAGAGACAGGTTGCCCGTGGCAAATTTGCCAATGCTTTGGCGCGTGTTCTGTCGCGTAGCAACTATTGCCACAGCACGATCAGTGTCCGGCTTCCAGCGACACTGCATACATCCAACTCTGCGTCACTGTGCTAGTTGGGCATACGGCTATAAATCGACATCAACCCCCACCTCATACGATGCCTCCGTCGTGTGTCGGAGACAAACTACCTGGCGTAGTCACCCCTTTAGTTGACCCAGCCCTCAGGGAGTCTTGGATCTTCTCTGAAAGAGACAGAGACTATCGCCTACACTAACACTCGCCATATCGAGCGAGCCGTTGAACCACCTTGAGTCAACACACCATGCCACCGATTTGTGGCCTGCTAAGGAGGTCATTTGCCGAGTAGGCATCTGGGCATGCTTCCTCCATGTTCCCTCCTGTCCTCACAGAAGGTGGAGGTAAGTGGCGCATGACTGAGGTTGGCCCTCCCACGCGCCTCCTCACATCTCCCTGATTACTGGCCTGTCCTGTAGCACCTGCATACCTGTGACTACGCTGACAGACACAGCAACCTCTTGCTTACCAGCTCGCTGCATTGCTACTGTGCCATCCTAGATGGAGCTGCATTACCGAGCCACTTGTGTTGCGGTTGTAGACTCTGTTCATTGCTACCACTCAGAGCGACAAGCACCGCCAGCACTTCAAAAGTACCAAACCATCAGCCAAAAGCATAGGAACTGGAAGTGGTCTTGGCACCACCTGCCAAAACCCAATGCCTATTTTGGGATGTCTTGCTGAATGCCTCTGCTATCCACTTTTGTCTATTCCTTGGCACGAACACATGTGAAATTGATTGTCAGTCATGTTTGTACCTAAGTGGGGCAGTATTGATTGTCACGCAGAAGTGTGATTGACTTGGAGTAACATTGTGTTGTTTAAGTGTTCCCTTTATTTTTTTGAGCAGTGCAGTTTACATGTTTACATTTTACTCTCATAAGGATTATTTCTGGCTGAGTCTGGCTGAGTTAAAGGTAAGTATTAGCTTTTTTAAACACAGAGCACTCACGTGTGCGGGCATAAAGCACACGCTCACCAAACTGGTTGTTATACCGGTTGAATCACACCCCTGCCTAATACTCTCCCCCCCCCCTTATTTTCCCTACAAGAACAACCCTATTAGGTGGTTTGGGCTGAGAGAGAGTGACTCGCTGAAAGTCACCCATGGCTTTCGTGGCTAAGGCAGGATTAAAAATCACAGTCTCCTGGTTTCTGGACCAGCATCTTAACCACTGCATGCAACAAACTGGCTCTCCACAGGAGGATGTTTACCTGTTGTCTTTTAGCTGTAGAATTGCAGAATATGGAAAAGTGTAAAAGTAAAATGATTACTATATTTAGAATTACTTCTTTCTATATGGTTTGGTTGTTTTCGCTGTAAAAAATGATGCAAAGTATTTTTTTCTCCTTTCTCAGTAAAGTAGGATGATGGCAGAGCAGAAGAAAATTTGAGAAAGAATGGATGAAATAAGCCATTGTTGCCTCCTACAGAGAGAGAGGGAGGGAGGTGTGTGAGAGAGAGAGAGAGAGAGAGAGAGAGGTTCTAGATTTAAACTAGTCCCATACTTCTCTTTTATGAAAAGAATATAAAAAGTAGATTAAAGAATCCATTTAGAAGCATACAATTTGTAAAATTAAAATATAAGAAGCCTATTGGTGTGTTAATTAAATCCTGCCTGAGGAGAATCCATGTATTCAAGATATGCAGAAGTAGAAAAGATTGATAAATAATATAATTAAAGCTGCTGATTTGCAGTCATTATTAATGTTTTTGTTCGGCGATTAATCTTGGATGTTTTGATTCAGTTATAGAAGTCAGCTTTGCTCTTGTTTGTTTAGCAGATATAATTTGTATCCTCACTGACTAAATAAATAAATAACATTCTCTTGCAGTCTCATTGAAAGGCTTGGACCAAGAAAGACTGCAGGCAGGAAGACAAAAAGAACAGGATCAGTGCTCACTGGAAAAAGTAGACAACAGTCAATACAAGGTAGTCCTCATTTAACAGACACTTGTTCAGTGACTGAAGTTACAATGGCACTAAATGAGAGGGAACATTTTGATGGGTCCTTGTGGTTGTGGCTATCATTGCATCCCTGAGGTCACAAGATTGGAAATTTGGTGCTTGGCTTGCAGTTATGACCATGCAGTGACCTTTAGTTACATATCACTATTTGTGACTTCCCCTGCTGACTTCCAACAAGCAAAATGAATGGGGAAGGCAGTAGCAGGTTGCAAATGATGATTAGGTGACTGTGGACGCCTTGACTGTGCAGGATTCACCTAACAAGGGCAAGTGGGACTGCTGGAACTGCCATCTTAAGCCAGTACAATCATGTGATGTCATGCCTTATGACCACATTGCTTAAGCCCCTGTCACACTGCACCAACGGATGCAAAGAGGATGTAAAATGGACAAAAAAGCTTGCCATCCGTTGGTTAACGCGATGTACTCACTGCCTCTGTTTTGCTTCCTCTCTATCCATCCAGCATCCGTTTATTGACGTTCATCCACTCAGAAAGTTTTTGAGCTGCCCAAAACTTTTGCGTGGAAAATGTATCCAATTCATCCGTTCTGCATCCGCTACGCATCCGCTTCGCATCCATTACGCATCCGCTTTTTCCGCGAGGCATCCGCTGCGCATCCGCGCAACTCACATCTGCTCGGACGCAGGGAGGAAGCAGAACGGACGCGGAACGGATGCAGAACGGATGCCTAGCGGATGCAGCATGGAAACAAAGCGTTTAAAACGGAAAAAACGTTCACAGAGGGGACCTATCTCGGATATTAAGGATGTCTACAGGATGCCTAAGGATGCCTAGAGGATGCCTAGAGGATGCAAAAGGACACCTATACTGCCTATAAAAAGGGGGAGCAATACATTCTGGATCTCACTTTCAGAACAGCAGCCCTTGGGGCGGACCTCTGCAGCCTTCATCTGACTCTTCCTCTTCCACAGCATCCAGTCATGTCCACCGTGGATCGTAACACAGTCCTTTTGGCAGCCACCATCCTTCTACAACAGTGCGAAGCCATCTACAGGCTCTGTGAACTCTACTACAGGAAGAAAAAGGGGCGGCCAAGAAGCGTCTGGGTACGAAGATGGTTCGCCAGAAGAGCAGAGGATGGACTGTACAACAAGCTGATGGTGGAGCTCAGGAACGAAGACACTTGGGCATTCCAAAACTTCATGAGGATGCCTCCAGCCATGTTTGACGAACTTGTGCAGCGGCTGACACCCAGGTTGACCAAGACAAACACCAGCTTCCGGCCCAGCCTGAACCTGGGCTCAAGGTGGCACTGACTCTGCGCACCTGGCCTCAGGGACACCTAAAGGAGCATGCAGTACGGCTGGAGGTGCCACCCAACACCATCAGCATTGTGGTCAGAGAAGTGGTGCAGGCCATCATCGAAGAATAAAAGGAGGAGCTCCTCCAGCGCCCCTCCACTGAAGAAGGCTGGAAGAAAGTTGCAGAGCAGTGGTATCAGAGGTGGAACTTCCCACACACCATTGGAGCCATAGATGGCAAGCACGTGGCCTGCAAAGCGCCAGCCAAGTCAGGGTCCACTTATTTCAACTACAAGGGCTTCTTCAGCATCATCCTCTTCGCCATGGTCAATGCTGACTACAGTTCATGTTACATCGATGCTCCAGGCAGCGGCTCATCTTCAGATGCCCAGGTATACAACGCCAGTCACCTCAAGGAGGAGCTGGAACGCAACCTCATCGTAGGCTTCCCAGATCCAGACCCCCTGCCCAACGACACACAAGATGTGCCCTACTTCATCATGGGGGATGACGCCTTCTCCCTCACAACCTACCTCATGAAGCCCTACACTTCCAGGACTCCTCACCCGTGAAGAGAGAATCTTCAACTACAGGCTATCCAGGGCAAGGAGGATGGTGGAGAACGCTTTGGCATCCTGGCCAACAGGTTCCAGGTACTTCTCACCACCATGCAGCATCGTCACAGACCATGAGGAATATCGTGGAAGCTTGCTGCATCCTGCACCAATCTAATGCGCACCCGCTACCCAGTCTTGCAGAACAGGCTGTGGACCCAGCAAGGCAATGGGACATGGAGCCTGGAATGGAGGCAAGGGCGAAACCTGATAGACACTCAGGTGTGCAAGGCCCAACAGAGGCTCACATGAAGGGAAGACAGCGCAACCTCCTGAAACACTGTGCAACTCCCCAGCTGGAGCTGTGGAGTGGCAAGACAGGATGATAGATGCTAAATGGATGCTTCCTTGAGCCTGTCTCACCACATTGATGATAATGGGCCATGTATGTTGAGTGACCCTGGAATGAACAGGGCATTAATAAAGAGTTGTGTTTATGTTGACATGTGTGGATGATTGATTATATTGTTATTGATAATAAAAGGGCCATAGGTGTGGCACCTGGGAGGGTGGACCATACAGTCCCACTGTGCTTACACTGGAGGTTTATCTATCCCACGGCTATTACCCATCCCAAGGTATCCCTGCCCATCCCACAGGTATCCCTGCCCATCCCACAGCTATCTTAACCCATCCCACAAGCATGCAAAGGCTAAACCATTCTAAAGTGTTCCACCAAGACTTTATTTAAAAAAAAGAAATGAAGCAAGTGTGTGAATCAAAAATAGACTTTATTAACAAGAAGCTATAAGACAAAAATGAGTCTCTGGCACTCCTCTTGGTCGCTCAGTCTCAGGGGTGAAGGGTGCAGGTGCTGTGGAGGTGGCTGGTGCTGGAGTGCTTGTCATCAGCTCCTCCAGAAGCAGAAGGAGCAGAAGCCCCAGCCCCAGAAGAGCGAGCCTATGCTGCAGAAGCCCCAGCAGAACCAGGTGAGGGCCAGGGGGCGGGATGGTAGCCCTGTCCCTCTTGCAAGAGCTTGCAGCAGATGGCTGAGGCTTGCTGGGCTTCAGCATGTTGTGGGGTTGCTGGTTGGCAGGGGAGGCTGGCAGGAACCAAGGCTGGCAGGAAGGCTGGCAGGGAGGCAGGCACCAAGGCTTGCAGGAAGGCTGTCAGGCAGGCAGGCACCAAGGCTGGCAGGCAGGCAAGCACCAGGGCTTGTAGGCAGGCAGGCACCAAGGCTGGCAGGCAGGCTGGCAGGCAGGCTGGCAGGCAGGCTTGCAGGCAGGCACCAAGACTGGCAGGAAGGCTGGCACCAAGGCTGGCAGGAAGGCTGGCAGGCAGGCACACCAAGGCTGGCAGGCAGGCAGACACCAAGGCTGGCAGGAAGGCTGGCAGGCAGGCTTGCAGGCAGGCAGGCACCAAGGCTGGCAGGAAGGCTGGCACCAAGGCTGGCAGGAAGGCTGGCAGGCAGGCAGGCACCAAGGCTGGCAGGCAGCATGAACCAAGGCTGGCAGGCAGGCAGACAGCAAGGCTGGCAGGGAGGCTGGCAGCAAGGCTGGCAGGCAGGGAGACAGCAAGGCTGGCAGGAGGCTGGCAGCAAGGCTGGCACAAGGCTTGCAGGCAGACATGCAGGCAGGACAGGCAAGGCAGTCGATGTGTCTGGAAGCAGGTCTTTCCTCTGAATGGCGACCTGCTTCCGTTATATCCACGGGGCTGATGCAATGCATCCTCCCCGCATGCGGCAATTAACACTCGGCAATCGCTGTGCATCCGCTGTGCATCCGCTGTGCATCCGCTGTGCATCCGCTTCATCCGCTGTGCATCCGCTGTGCATCCGCTGTGCATCTGCTGTGCATCCGCTGTGCATCCGCTGTATCCGTTCCACGTCTGCTTTGCTGAGTCCCTCCGGAAGCCCTGCGGATGTGCCATCTGCTCCCATCTGCTTCCATCCGCTAGGCTTCCATTCCGCATCCGCTTTCCATCTTCCCTGCGTCCCTCCCCCGTCCGTGTTATCAGCTTCGGTTATGCACATTTTTGCCCCTTTTGAGAGTGGATTAACAACGGATGGAACATTTTGCTCGTCCGTTGTGTCCGTTTTGCATCCGTTGGGCAGTGTGACAGGGCCTTTAGCAACAGAGCTTCCAGTCCCAATTACTGACAGTAAACAAGGACTATGTGTATTGTGGTTCAGTCCAGCTATTGCTTGTCATTATACTAGCTTGGACTGTTTTATAACTTGCCTTGGAAAAGATTTCAACTGAAATATGCACGAGCTTAGATACAGTATGAACAATTTCTACAAGTGAAGTATATAACAGACACCTTTCTGCTAAAATACTGTGATGTGAAAGATTGGACTGTAGTTTCTGAAGAGTTAAAGGCTGATGAATCAGCAAAGGCAATCTTTTCAATGGATGGGAAAAACAATGCTTTCAAAAAAAAAATTCCTTTATTTTGTTTGCGTATAACATCCAAGGCTAATGAAATGCCCCATATTTTAATTCAACTTCTGACAGTTTTGTTCCAACTGTTCTTAATTTCATTTTCATTTTCAAGAAATTTTCGCATTTTAGGATCCTATCTTGCAGCTACAATGAAAGGCTGAGACTTTTGTAACAAACTACCACTACATTCTTGCCTGTGCTAAAATGCTGGAGAAACTGCAAAGAGCAGAGGAAACCACTTCAATCTGTATAGTTTTCACAATATTGGGTCCCCAGCAGCCAAGCCCAACTTTCCTAGACCAATACTTGTGGATTATGAGCATTATCCTCAAAAAAGACCCCCTCTGGGGGTGAGAGGCTGGGAAAAGGCCTAGATCAGTGGAGTCAAACTGATGATCCTCAAACTGGATGCATCACACACACACACACACACACACACACTTCTGTGAATGGGAAAAATGTCGCAAAATGTCACCTGACAGCAACATGACCGGGTGAGTTTGACACTCGTGACCTCAATGGACTTCTAATGTTACCAATAGTAATTCAGCTTGGCATTTTTTTTTTACCATTCATCTTTTTTATTAGTTTTATCAAAGTATAAAATGCAAAGAAATAAAAAAGGCATGAAAAAATAGGGAAGAGGGGGAGGGGAAAAGAAGGGATATAGCGTAATGGGAGAAAAAAAAGAAAGAAAAAGGAACCGACTTCCGACTCTCTTTAGCATAGTAGAAGGTAATAATATTACAACCAAAATTTTCTGCTTTTACACAACAGTATGTACAAGCCATTTCCATAACAATAAGCCTGTCTAGTTTACAAAAACAGAATCAAAGTTTCATTCCCACCCCCCAACTCCACTGTAAGCACAAAATCCACAAGCAATTTCAGAACAGAGGCAAAATTAAATATATTGTCTTCTTTGGATAAAAGAATCACTTTAACCATATCTGCTACTCTTTGCTATGGGGGATAATTCATTCTCATATTTTCAAATCTAGTCAATAATATTTCACAGACTTTGGAAAATTATTCAGCATTACTTAAAGAACTGGAGGACATGTGTTTACATACATACTCATTTTATACATACAAAACTAACTTAAAGCTTTCTATCAGTCCATATATCAAACTTTTAAAAGTCCATCCTGGTTAATTAAAACATTAAATTTAGGTCACTCCCTTCAGTTTATCTTCATAGAGTCTTTTTCTTCTCAGAAGAATCTATCAGAACTCTTTTCTTTTCACTATGGTCAACCTACCCCTGAATCACTGAGAAAACACCATGAACATGTATTTTCTTATTTTAAGGAAATTTCCAGCACTTGCAGACAAGGCAAAAAATAATACATTGTTTTATAATTCAGAATTGGGAGAAGAATAGCACAGACACTCTCCTTTTGGCTTGCTAAACTTTCTTCCCAGCCACATGCCAAGGCAAGCTGCTTATACATTGCTTGCATATATGTACAGTATATATATTTAAAGTCAACAGGACAATAAAAACAAAGGTGAGAGAACCATAGAAATTTGAAGCTGCTGGGTGAGGTCATTTGTCAGCATAGGATTAAATACTATCAGTGTACATCTCTGCCCTTGTTTGACCAAGCTCTGTCAATCATCAGATCTAATGATCTATTTTTCCTCAGAAAAAGCTCAAACACCTTCATACTCTTCTCAGAATATACCTGAAATGTATGGCTCTGTCAGATTAAAAAAAACACAGAACTGAAAGGCTAGATAGGAAACAATGCCCATCAGGGAACAATAGCTCTAATCATATTTACACAAGACTAGCTCCTTAATTAGATATTAGCACACAGGGGACAGAGATTGCAATTTGATGTTGAACACCATTAATTTAAGCATCATTAAAGGAGAGTTGACATGGACAGATGAAAGCTATGGGGCTTTCCTGTTCTTCTTCATAAAAATAAAAGGTTTAAGTACCGAAGGGATCCACTTTGCACAGCTGGAGAATAATACTGACCAGCCTTGCCTGTTAAAAAGCCCTTCTCTTATATTTTTAGTTTTTGAGGGATTGAGAGAAGTGCATTGAAGACAGGGAAGGTCAAAATAAGATTCTACTTTATGACTCAGAAGTAGACAACTTGGCATACATACAATGTTTTGGATTTCAGTCCCCATCAGGGATGATTCCAGAATAAATTAACATGGTGCTGTTAAGAGATAATATACATACAATGGAATTGTTCCATTTATTAAATGCAAATGTTGTCCCCAAAGCTGACAAGGAGGTGCTAATCCTTATTGCCTCTTGCAGTCATCCCTGACTGTCCTCTGTCTTAGCATTTGTGGCTAATGATAGTGGACTATGGGAGTTGTAACTCATAAACTCAACACAGCTGGTTGCTTCTCCCTAGCTAGCCCTTGGAATCAGCCCTCACCACACAAAGAATAATTTTCCAAAGCAGCTAAAAAAAATTATTCTTGAAAACCAGTTATTTAAAGTGTCAGAACCAAGAAGTTTTATTTTTTCGATAACAAAAAGGAAGAAAAGAAAGTACTTTACCTGTAATTTAGGCACATTAAGAAGCTTTAATAAGCTCCTGTACCTTCTGTTAAGTCATGCAAAGCCAAGCAATTGATTAGATAATTAATGAGTAGACAATTTACATCAGGGAATTGTAGCTGATACATTCATTTTGCACTGAGATGTGAAACTGGACTCTGTCCAATATTGTTTCATGCCAGATTAAAAGTCCTTTCCTTTCCTAAAGGAATATATTTCATAGAGATACATTCAAGTCATGTAAGCCTCTTTCCTGAAACTGTCATCAGAGTATTGTTATTTCAGAATAAACTTAGATTTCAAAATACGAAGCAACCTAAATTGAGTTTCTTTATTGATGTGATTGTATTTGTGTATCTGCATGCTGATTTTGCTCTTTAGTATGTCTGTATTAGGTCATTTATGTGTAGATTCTACCTTAGCTTCTGCAATTTGTATCTCTTATCCATATATTGGAAAATAACACATCATCGTTTCCAATTTCCTTCAGTGCAGATTGCACTATATCAATCGTACTGGGATGTTTCTTTTGTTAAGTTCTACCCCCCTACATTTTCCCTGGAATTGTCTGTCTTCTGGTATGGATTTTGCTGATGTGCACAAGAGAGAGAGACAGAGACAGAGACAGAGAGATAGACACAGACACATACAGAGAGAGAGAGACAGAGAGACAGAGAGAGTGAGTGAGTCAGAGAGACAAAGACAAAGAGAGACAGAGACACACAGAGAGACAGAGAGAGAGAGAGAGAGAGAGAGAGAGAGAGAGAGAGAGAGAGAGAGAGAGAGAGAGAGAGAGAGAGAAACAGAGAGATAGAGTGATGATAGATACATAGACACACACACATATATACATATACATTATACAAGTACACACAACATACATACATACATGAAAGAGATTATTCAGGAGGAAGAAAAGGAAGGAGAAATGATAAAGTCCAGCAAGAAATGTACATTTTGTAAGAAAATATGTTCAGAAATGGAATGATTTTTTCTTTAAAACAAGCTGCAGATGGGGTGAATTTATAAAAGGAAGCACTGGCATAATGCTCCCAACCAGGGAAGGGAAAGGGAAAGGGAAGGAAAAGGACAGTGAAGGGAAAGGGAGGGGAAGGGGAAAAGGAAATGATCACTTTTTTCCAGATCCCAGTTCATGTGAATGTGAGAGACATAATTCATGGTTTTTGGTTGGGCTTTAGTGTTTTGAAAAGTTGTGCATTTTGTTGTTGTGCAAGTTCTTGGAATGCTTTTATATCCCCACTATAAATACAAGAAGTGAAAAATTCAGCCAAAGTCTATATTTTTAAAACAATGTAGCACAATATATGGATGATTGAATGTACACAAAGAACTAGAAGTTAACTAGTTGTGTGCTAGGGTTGTATCTAGTTTCAGATCTTGAATAATGATTTGAGAAAGAACATATGGATTATATTTGTTTTCATGTCTACTTTGAAAATCTGTATCTAAGAATTTCTATCTTCCTGTGAAATTCATATGCTACCTGTCCGAAAGATAAGAATCTCTTCTTGGTGATGGAAAGGTGCTTGGAGATTTAGATTCATACAATCTAAAAATGCAGAGTCAAAGGAAAACCCACTCAAAAAACAAAACAAAAACCAAAAGCAGCCCATGCATCTAATGAGATGGAAGGAATAAAACTGATGCATCCATACAGGCTGTTCCCTGGATATCCCCAGAGATCCAGTATGGACAGCCCATTATCTATTTCTATTGCTCCTAAAATCACTCATGTTGTACAGTGTGACTTTTTACTGCTAATCAGGAAGAAGGAGAAGCTAAAAGAAAGGACTGAAAAAAGAGAGAAAGGAAAACATTAGGGACACCCACCACTTCTCTACCCATTGCCCTCTCCTGGCCCCCTCTCAAAATGCAAGAACTTCCAACTGCCAAAATATTGCCCATCTCTGTACATTTTAAATATATGTAGGTTGGGCAATAATTGTTTCAGCTCTGGATCAGTGTATTCCCATGCAAGGCAGAGATAGGATACTATCAGGTTTTGTTTGCTGCAATGGGCTTTGGCCCAAGTCCATTTGGACTTCCTTAAGAGAAATGACACCAACAATAGTGGTTGTCCCAAAGGAATCTGGACAAATTGATCCAATTCACTTCAGGTGTCGGCTATATTTAAGGTCCTGACAGCTGGTGCCAAAGGTTCTGTAACTTTCCTGTGGTACTTTGATGAATGAAGACTATATAGTTGCTCAGGATTTCACCAGCATTTGTCTATCTCAGTTTCCAGTCTCGTACTTCCAAGCAGATGGGCCTCAATTAGAGCAGCTGCCAAAACGGATGTGCTCTTAAATCACTTAGTGTGTTTCCCTGAACAGTATGCAAGGTAACCTGCCTTGTCACTCAAGATGATGGAAGATGCAGCTTCTCCCAAAAGCTGTTCACCAAGATGAAACTCTCACAGCTTTTCTGCAACAGTGCTGTTATTGTTGAATAGTGCCAAACATTACACCAACTTCTGCAAGTGAGAAACCACAACAGACACAATCAAAAAGCTGCCCACAGAGACTACAAATGCATTAATGAAAAGGGGAATTGTCTGTTCAAGTATGGGACGAATGAGTCATTGTGAAAGACCAATACCATCTTTTATACATTTAGGTATTTGAAATATTTATTTACAATTTTTAGATGCTTGTATTTCACTCCCAAAGAACCTTAAAGGGCCAATTATCACAGAGAAGTCAAAATAGAAAATTTCATCCTTCCCCAGAAAGACATCTGAGTGAAGGGCAGCTGGGAGTTGCATTATTTTCTAAATTGTTGAACATGGCTGTTTCTGTTACTGAGGGCACATGAATTTGCCAAGAAACATAGATGAAAAAAACACCTTTATGTTGCAGAGTCTGGTCCTATAGTCTAAGGTGGACTTTGTAGAAAGTAAAGAAAGTTGGAAGAGACCTCTTTGCCCCCTCTTACATTCAAAAAATAAATGTTATAGCCCTACACTGCTATCACTTCCTTTTGTATGCTCCCGACTGTTCAGTCATAGGAACCGATTATGAATTTTGAATGACAAATTTGGGGAAAATGTATGATATTCTCCCTCAAAAATCGGTTGATTGCATCAATCTCTTATTTTCATATTCACTTCTTGCTTTATATGGCTCTATAGACAATCAAGAGCATATTGTACTTGCTGCAGAGAGCTTCTGCAGATACAAGAAAACACCCTTTTTTGCTGCATAAAATCCAACCTGAGCATAAGGAAGGTAATGGAGGAAAGTTAGAGATACAATATTCATTTATACAACCTGACTATGAATATATTTCTTGTATCAAATAAGAATGCTTACCCAAGTCTCTGGTTTCCTGAAACAGTGTGAGGCACTGTCTGTGGAGATGGTCAATCATCCAAGTCAGGGATCTTCAAACTTGACAGCTTTAAGACTTGTGGACTTCAACTCCTAGAATTCCTCCTCCAGTCATGTTAGCTCAGGAATTCTGAGCTAACATGACTGGAGGAAGAATTCTGGGAGTTGAAGTCCACANGGCCCCCCCCCCCCCCCGAAAACACTTCTTCTTGGATGAGAAGACAAATGTTTCCAAGGAAAACAAAACCAAGACATTTCAGTTGTTTTTTTGGAAAAGCATCTTTGGGACAGTGTAGGGGAACACACTATTGAGTCTATTGCCAGATGTACATTGCCAATCTAACCAGAATAGACTATCAAACATATCTTAGCCCTATTTGTATATCCCTAGGAAATTGTTAAACTTTTGGCCTGAACCTTGGTTATCACTCATCAAAAGAGATCATCCCTTTTACGGATAATCTTGATATATTACTAGATCAGCTTTTCCCAAATACATCTTTGACCTTTGTTTTTAATGAATGAATAATAGAAAATACTCCTTCAGGGGGGTTCACATCAATGCTTTGAACTTTTCCTTTTCTGAAATGACTTGTTAAATACAATTCTCCAGGACTGTCAAATATATTGCCGTTAAACTTTGTCACTAGGTTATGGAAATCAAATATTTAAAGGGAACATAGCAAATATCAAGGGAATTAACAGAGGGAAATTTTGAGTATGGTACTAATTAATTTCATAACACTCATATATTTCTTAAAGCAGGAGAAAATGAATGTAGACACGCATCAGTTCAGACATTTTAATTTATTTTCCTAAAAGCTGGTTAAATAACATTCTTTGAAGATTGCTATTTTTAATGAGTACACATATATGCTCTTAAAGTTGGTAGACCTGTACTATAATTGGATATAAATTTCATTGTATCTCACTAGTAAAACATCAAAATTATTCAGTGGGATGAAAGGTCACGTAACTGAAGCCAAAACATTAATGAGAATTAAATTCAGTTGTAGTGAAGTGTTTCTCTGTATTCATGTCAAAACAAAACAAAACAAAAAGTAAATATAGTAGCAATCAAAAGAGTAATACACTTATTTTCTAGACATTTCCCTTGGCTTTCTATCATTTCAGTTGTGCACTATTGATAAATTAAAATTATAACTGGGTTTGCAATTTTACATTCTGATAAATATTGAAATTGGGAACTTTTTGGTACACTTTAAAGACCTAGCTAAGTCTGAAATACCAATTAATGGATGGATTGTCTTTAAGATCTACTTCAGCAATGGTTTTTTCTATCGTAGGCAACCAAACAAATGCTTCAGGAGTTGTACAAGATGAATATGATGGTGATAACTTCCCATATTTTATTAGCTGCTTATTTTTAAAGGATGTTATCATAGTATCCAGAGCAGTGGTGGGATTCAATTTTTTTAACTACCAGTTCTGTGGGCGTGACTTGGTGGGCATGGCAGGAGAAGGATGTGTAAAAATCTCCAGTCAGAGGTCGTATTTGCTGGTTCTTCACATTACTCAAAATTTCTGCTACTGTTCTCCAGAACTGGTCAGAACCTGCAGAATACTACCTCTGATCCAGAGGAACAAAAATAAACCAGACAATGTTTTCCATGTTCTTTAAAAACAGAATAAAAAATTGTGCACCTGCCAGCTGCCCAGAATTGCTTTGATGAGATGGGCAGTTTTATATATATTTGATAAATACAATATCTGCCATCATCAGGCTTCTGTATTGAGTTTGTATGTACAAATTGAGTTTGTATGTACAAACTCAATACAGAAGCCTGATGATGGCAGATGAGACTCTGCTGAAACGTTGCTACAACTTTAAAAGCACAACAATGACGTGGGATAATACCTAAAGGAAGCTGAACAGCATATATATGGGTACTTACATGTATGCTGTTCAGCTTCCTTCGGGTATTATCCCACGTCATTGTAGTTGTGCTTTTAAAGTT
>BHFT01037652.1:0-15170 GCA_004320025.1 Laticauda laticaudata
TTTCAGGTTTTTACATTTCCATACAAACATGACCATAATTACATATTTATCTTTCATATTCAGTTTCTTATCATATGATTATATTTTCCATTTTCTGCAAATTTTCACAAGTGTTCTTATATTTTTCACACTTATTTTATCCATTTTCAATTCATAACTTATTCCATTTTTCTTTAATTATACTCATATCTATGTTTATGTTTTTATACTTTTATCTGTCATATTTGCAATTTCATTGCATACTCTTATGTCATTATTCAATAAATTCCATGTTAGTTTTAATAATTCCAAACATTTCCTCCTTAATTTCCCATTTGAGCGCACCACCTTTTTGTCTTATACATCATTCCATTTACTCCTCTTTAACTCACATCAAAAATTATCATAATATAATCATTTTTAGTTATCACCTAAACACTACATATCACATATGTTTTAGGTTAGATTCCACATGGTATTCTTTCCTTTACTTTCTAATTCATTTATTATTTCAAATACATTAATCTTTTCAGCTACTTGTAGAAACTAATATTAATCTTTTTAATACAATTCTCATAGTTCATTTTAGGTATATTCTTAATTTAATTAAATTTAATTAATATTCTTATAATAGTTTTCCACGTTTACATTTATTCCAATTATAATTTAACCATCAGTCTTAAAAAAATAATCAGAAAAAAAAAACATCAGTTCCAATCATTCTATTTTTTTAAAATCTACGTTTTTATATCTCACTATACATTTGCAGAATTCCCTTAGTCTTTATCTAATACCCATTATCTCTAGGTCTTCTAGCCATGCAACTTCTTTTTATTTTTTGGCTTTCTATCTCCCCTTCTTTTCTGGCCCTTTTCCTTTATTTTTCCCCTCCATTTCTGACTCCAATTTTTATCCTCTTCTCTCTTTTGAGCTTTCTCCTTTAATTCCCTTTTCAGCTGTTTACTTTTTCTTTGTTTGACTTTCCAAACAGTTACCTCTTTAAATGTCCCTTCAAACCTCCATATTTTAATTTCCAAGTTTTTCCCTCCTTGTTTTAATGTTTGTTGCTCCATTTGTTCATTGAGGCTGGCCTCTTCTCTAATCAACTCCTCTCCTTCTGGATTTCTTTGTTCTCCAACGTCACCATTTCTAAAATTTGTAAGGCAATACTGCACAGTTCCACTCTTTCACATATCATTTCCCTTATACTTCTTAAGTCCGATTTTATTTCCAAACAAAATTCTGGCATTTTTGTGCACCTCTTTCAATTTTAATTTTTCTTTTACCTTTTTCTTCAGTATTTTAGATCCAGTCCGGTTGTCCAGTAGTTTATTTAAACCAGCTTCTAGTCATCCACTTCTGCTAAATCCTGTTTCAATTTTCCAGGATCAGAATAGTCTAATGTTTATATATTTTTATTATTAAGTTCCTTTTGTTGGGTTTTGAATTTTTCTCAAAGTCACCTAGTATTCCCAGGGTTCACGCTTCTTTCTTCTTTCTTTATCTATCTTACTGTATCAAAGTTGCTCTTACTTTGTATCAAGTTCCAATTTTTAGAGAACCAAACTTAAAGAGTCACTGAAGGTTTTCCTTTACCATTAGGTGGCACTCTCTGTTATGTCCAAGTTTCATGTTTTCTTTTCACTTTCCTTTCCCTTTTAAGACTTTTAAGTTTCAATAATCCAGTAAGTCCAATTGTTAAATATTATTTCTTTTTGGCACATTCAAGTTCAGCTTTTAATTTAGCCTGTTTAGTGCCAATATCATATAATTTAATATAATCCAATTTAAGCAGATATTTTCTTCTAGCTTCCTCTTTCAATTTAACTCTTTTTAAAGTTTAAAGTCACTTATGTCCAATTTTCCCCCTCCTTCGGACTGCTGCTTTTCCAATCTTTCTTACAAGTCTCTTAAAACTTTAAATCCAAGGTATCTTTATTTTCAAATACTGTGCCTAGTTTGCCTGATCTCCACACTGTCTGCTTCTTCACTGCTCATGCACAATTTTGTCCTGAATAGTTCTCCATCTTCAGTGTGGCCATGTTTAGCCATCTCTGCAGCCCGTCTTTGGGGGGAGTTTACCTAGTCAGTGAGGGCAGCTCCCCTAAACCCAACAGACATTCTCCCCCTTCTTCTCTACCCGTCCAAGGTGGTTCTAGCCCTGTTTGGAGCCCTTTAACAGGAACAGCATGGATTGAAGCCATGCATGAACGCGGTCTTTGGTCCATCCTCGATGAAAATGCCACAGGAAGTTCAGACTTCTGTTTTTTTGTTTCTCTTAGTTTTAAAGATCACTTTTCTTATTAATTAGACATTGTTTTCCTTTTATTCTTTCTCATTAAAAAGAAATAGCTCATAATTCTCAATTTTTATTTTACGCAGTTTAAAAGGTAATTTTCTTTTACTTATGCCCTTTGCCTATTTCACATTAGCCTATTATTAATCTTTTGAACTGTGATTAGAAAATGGCCATTTTCTCCTTTCTGTGGTTACAAGAGTCCAGTGCATGGGGTGATTCCTGTCCTCGCTGATTGGACTGAACCTGTCTAAGCTCTGCCTCTGTTGCTGGCTCCTCCGCATTTTTCAACTCAGTCTCTCAGCCAGGACGGATGTGTTTTCAACAGCTCCACTTTCGGTTTCACTGGAGTACAGTTTCTATTGTGATTGCCTTGTTTTAAACAGTAAAAGAAGGTCAGTGCCACAGGCCTTAATTCCCAGAGGGAACAGCCCAGTATATTTGGCTGTAAAAGGGTTTTTAATACCCTAGCCAAATTCAGCAGAGTGCTGGTGCTTTGGCCCCAAGAGTGCAGGCTGCGACTGCATGATTGCAGTTTGCACTATTGATAGGCAGGATTGGCCATACAAGAGCTGATTGGTGCAAATCAGCCACTAGTGCCAGATTAGAAGTCGCATGGCACCATTTCAACTGGGCCTAGTGTGGGTTCTTCTGGTGTGAAGTGGCAACATGAGCCCACCCAAAAGTCTAGAAGAACGAATCCAGCAGGGTGTGATTGCAGCCCCGGCATTAAGCCTAGCCTGGCCTACATCTAGCCGACAGTGCAGGGGAGGCTGCTGCAGTGTGTGTGGGGGTTAATAGCAGCCATTCTCCCCCTCCCCCAACCTCTCTGTCCCTCCAGTGGCATACTTCAGGTCAAGATAACGGATGCACAGGCTCTAGGCAAGCCTCAAAAGGAGGGTGGTCACAGCCATGCAAGTTCTAGAGGAACCTCCAGGAGCAGAGATTTTAAAAAGAAGTCTCAAAGACAAGAAAAGGACACCATGAGGCGCCAGATGGCTCTGGAAAAGCTCAAAAAAACCCAAAGAGCTGCAGGTGGGCAGAGTCATAGATCTCCTCCCCAGGATGATTCAGTTCACCAGACTAGTGAACTGCAAGTAAAGCCTGGGCCTGCTCCTGAGTGTAGGCCTCGGGTTCAGGCCTGGTCCCCAGATGAGACTTTGTAGCCTACAGACCTACAGTTAACTTCAGTAGGCAGAGATTATGAAAGAACTCCACAAGTGACCTTTCAGGAAAAACCAAACAGGCTCAGGCCTGGTATAATGACCACATTTATGCCTACAGCAGCAGGCCTTCATCATTCAGTCATCTGAACCTGAAGTGCTTGCTCATATGGAGGCAATCATTTCCAAGGCTATTAGAAGGGGTATAGCTGAAAGTCTCCAATCACTCAAGGGACCAGAATCACTGTTATCTGAACAATCCATTATATCAGGGCCTGATCCAACTATTCAACATAGAATCAGGCCGATCTTACAAGATTAGGGTTCACCTGATCCATCAGTGTGCAGTCAGTCTTCTATGGCAGCAGAAGAGAATCAGAGTCAGATCTCTCTGATGATGATGGATTAATTCCTGATCAATTGGCTTTTACTGGTCTGTTCTGCTTTACTGGTCTGTTCTAGCCCATTTTATTTAGATCTTTGTAATTTAAAGCAAAGAATACAGCTCAATTGGGGCCTGAAGCAGATGTTGGGGAGCCAGTGGAAGATATTCCAGCTCCCCCAGGCCAGCTTTTCTCTGAATCAACTTTGTGCACAGAAGTAGTACCATCACCAAGATTGTTCCTGAATGTAATCAACAAGCAATTAGATTAAGCTGGTTAGCACCCATTTTATCATCAAATGAATGCCGTTATTTTAACATGAGCCTTGAACTAATCAAGATGCTGGCCCTGGTAAATGGCCCTGTGGCAGCCTTGGTCCTCAAACCCGACGGACCCAGGACGGAGGGCCTAAAAGCAGAAGACAAGAGGATTAAACAGTCTCTTCAGAGAAACCATCAGGCAACTGCATGGCGGTCAAAGCCTCAACTGTAGCATCATTTTTTACAAGGGCCTCCTTACATTGGCTCAGGTAGCTGCAAGAGAGAATTCCAATCACTGATGTCCATGCACACCAGGACCAATAAATTGGTGGCTGCAGCAGGGTTCATGGCGGATGCCACTCTGAATAGTGCCAGATTTGCCTCAAAAGCCATAACGTCATCAGTGGCTGCATGCAGGATGTTCTGGCTCAAAAATTGGCAGGCAGATGGCAGGCGCAAGTGGAAAGTGGCACCTGCTACGATAGGGTGATAAGTTATTTGGGGAATCCTTGGATCCTCATTTAGTAGAAGCCAAGGACAAGAGGAAGTTCCTCTCTTCCCTGTCCAGATGTTCTGATTATCGGTCTGCTCCATACTTCTGGAGACCTTTCTTCAGACTGGAATCCAGCCCGGGGCTACAAAGGTCACAGAAACCAGTATTCTCTTGCCAAGAGCAACCACAGGACCAGGCAAGCAAGGGCAAGATCGAATATTCAGGCAAGCAGCTCTTTCGAGGAGGAGGAAGTTGCCCTTTCCAGCGTTCTCATTGTTTGCAATGCTAGTCCTCCCATTGGAGGCAGATTATACTGCTTCACTGCTTCACTGACCAATGGGAGGTGATCACATCTGATGCTTGGGTGCTTAGAACAGTGTGAATCAGACATTTTTTTCTTGAATTTAGATCCCAGCCCCCCAGTTTTTTTGTGCCTTGTCTCATATCCAGGGAGGCATCACGGAGGAAGCTTATGGAGGCAGCCATCCAGCATTTGCTGAATATCAGAGCTATCCAGGAGGTTCCTCAGAGTCAAAGTGGAATGGGATTTTATTCCAGGCTTTTTGTTATCCCCAAAACTTTGGGTGGTGGCATGCGATATTGGATCTAAAAAGGCTTAATAAACACTTTCTGTACAAGCGTTTTAAGATGCAATCACTTCAGACAATTTTAAAGGGCGTTTGAGAGGGTGACTTCTTCACATTATATGACTGAAGCATATCTGGATATGTCAATCACATAGATGTTTTCTGCGTTTCTGCTATTCTGGGAGACATTACTAATACAGGGCCATACCATTTAGGCTATCCTCTGCACCTAGGGTTTTTACTAAGGTGCTGGCATCCCTAGCAGCACGTTTATATGCTATCCCAGTACATATGTAATGTTACCTGGATGATATTTTAATCCAGTCATCCTCAGAACACATGGCCCTGAGAGACCTACAGACTACAGTCTTGCTGTTACAGGCCCTGGCTTCTCCATCAATACTGAGAAAAGTCACTTCTCCCCACTATGTGTTTATTGCATTTGGGGGCTAATATTGATCCTATCTCATGCAAAGTTTTTCTTTCCCAGGATCGACAGGACAGTTTGCAGGCCCTGGCAAGCAGGATTCAGAGAGAAGCGACTGTTCCTCTGGCCTTCCTCTCAGTTTCTGGGGAAGATAGTGTCATGCATTTCCATCGTGCTTTGGGCACGTCTGCATTCAAGGACACTGCAGTGATTCCTCTTACCTTATCAAATGGCGGGCAGGAGTCACTCTTTGTTCAAAGTCTCCGGATTGGTAATAAGGTCATTCTGGAGGTGGCAATCCCAAGTGATTTGCAAAGGGCACCTATTCAAACCTATCTATGGCTTGTCATTACAACTGATGCCAGCCTCTTTGGATTGAGAGCGCATCTTCAATCCCAGATGGCACAAAGCCAGTGATCAGGGCCAGAACTGGGAAGGAATATCAACTGGTTAGAATTGAGAGCAGTCCGCTTATCCCTCAGAAGCTTCAAACTTTTAGTACAAGGGACTCACATCCTGATTATTCTCCTATAAGAAAATAAGAAACAAAACACAACCAGGGGTTAATGCATTGTCCTTAACCCCCCTCTCTCTTCTCCAAAAGGACCCTTCGGTTTCTGGGGGAATTCCTCATGAATTGGTTAACCAATCTTTCTGTATGTACATCCCAACTTTTTACCCAAGTAGCATCTGATATAGGGTAACCCTTCCATAAGACCAAATATTGCAATTGTCCTCAGTGTAATCTAGAATCAAGGATTTTCTTGATTTCATAATGTGTGTTACCCTGCACAATTAAAGGTTTAGGGGTAGCAATTGGTATTGGTCTTATCATTGATGTAACAGCTGGTTTCAATAAGCTACTATGGAACACTTAGTGAATTTTTCCCAATAGCTGGGGAAGACTTAATTGGATCATGACTGGATTGGTTATTTTCAAAATCAGGAATGGACCTAAGAATTTAGGTGCCAACTTTTTACAAGGAAAGTTTCAATCTAAGATATTTGGTTGACAAATATACTTTGTCTCCTATTTTAAATGGTGGTTGGAGAGATCTATGTTTGTCCTCTTGCTTTTTGTAATCCTTTGCAGCTTCAGTCAAATCTTTTTTCATATCCTCCCAACCTTTTTTTAATGAATTCATCCATTCTGTTACAGACATGAATGTAAGATTCTCTAGGGAATTCTGGCATAGGGACAAATTCCATGCCAGTGTTGATTTGGAATGCAGTCAACCCTGTAATGTACAATACTGTACTGCATTATTATAAGCAACCTCTGCAAATGGTTTTCTGTTGATAATTTACGTAGTATGTAATGTATTGTTCTACCATGGCATTAGTCCTTTCTGCTGCTCCTTTGCAGGCCGGATGGAATGCTGGTGATAACCATTGGGACATCCCAGTAGACTTTAAAAACTCCCTCCAGAACTTAGTGGTAAATTGTACCCCTCTGTCTGATATTATTCTACGAGGTACTCCGTGTAGCCTAAAGACATGCTTCATGGACACAAGCTTTTTTGCAGATGGAAGTTCTTTATAGGCTGTAAAGTGGGCCTGCTTAGAGAATAAGTCAATAACAGTCCAAATGATTGTATTCCCTTCACTCTCGGGTAATTCTATGATAAAGTCCATTGCGATTACTTCCCACAACTGTGTTGGTTCAGCTATTTGTTGGAGGAGGCCAGGAGTTTTTCCAGTTTTTTGTTTCATTGTGGCACAAATTGAGCAGCTTTTTACATAGTTCTTGATGTCAGGTTTCAATTTTGGCCACCAGAACTGTCTTCTGACTAAATGTAGCATTTTTAAGAACCCAAAGTGTCCCCTCAGCTGTGAGTCGCGGCTACGCTTTAGTACCATTAGTCTTAGGTTTGAGGGTACATAAAGTTTAGTCTTTTTCCAAGCCAGTCCCTCATTCATTGTTAATTCAGTTTGATGCTCCACAAACAGGGATCAGTCAATAGGGCTGATTTCAACTCTGTGGTCAGTTTGTCTTCCAGACGTTTGGGGTTGCGGTTGGCTTGGCCTTGAGTGGTTACTTGGCCTGCCGATTGAGCTTCTAATATCAGTCCTCTCGGTGACTGTCAAACTGGGGTTTCCTGGACAGGGCGTCTGCCAATACGTTTTTCCCTCCGGGGATATATTTCATGTTGAAGTTGAACCACTTGAAGTATTAAGCCCAGGGGACTTGTTTAGGTGATAGCTTCCGAAGTGTTTTTAGAGTCTTGAGGTTCTTGTGATCAGTCCACACTTCAAACGGCTCCTTCACCCCTTCTAGGAAATTCCTCCAAGTCAGCAAAGCCCATCATACTGCAAATACTTCTTTCTCCCAGACCCCCCATCTTTGTTCTGTGTCCGTTAGCTTTTTGGACAAATAAGAGCAAGACATCAGTTGATTCTGAGAGTCCTTTTGTAGTAGAATGGCTGCTACCACCACATCAGTAGCATCAGCTTGGACTATAAAAGGTCTGGTCGGGTCTGGGTGCTGGAGAATGGGCTCAGCTGCAAAGAGGTGTTTTAAGATTTCAGAAGCTTTCTGATAAGTCCATTGTCCAAGCAAGGGATTGACTAGGCTTTGGTGGGTGAAGGGCCTGTTTTTAATAACTCTGTCACAGGGAGGGCATCCTCAGCAAAAGAAGGAATGAATTGTCTATAGAAATTGGCAAAACCCCGAAAGCTTTGAAGTTGCTTTCATGTTTGGGGGGGGGTTGCCAGTCCAGCATGGCTTTCAGTTTTCCAGGATCCATCTCAATTCCCTGGTTGGATATTCGGTAGCCTAAATAATCCAGCAACTCCTTGTGGAATTCGCATTTTGACAGTTTTACATATAACTTGGCAGTCAAAAGTTTTTTCAAGACTCATCTGACCAATTTGACATGTTCCTCTATAGTTTTGCTGAATATAAGGATGTCACCCAGATAGATGAGGACCCTGTGGTACAGGTGCAGATGTAACATTTCATTGATGAGTTGTATAAATACCGCAGGGGCCCCATGAAGTCCAAAAGGCATGACTCGGAATTGGAAACTATCCAAAGGGCAGGTAAGGTCTGTTTTCCATTTGTTTCCCTCTTTTATGCAGATACAGTAGTAAGCTTCTCTCAGGTCTAGCTTGGTGAAGACCTTGCCTTTTAACAGGTGGTTTAATAAGTCCTTCATAAGGGGCAGAGGATACATGTTTTTGATACACACAGCATTCACGCCCCTAAAATTAACACATAATCTCAACCCACCATCTTTCTTTTCTTTGAACAGCGCTGCAACGACCAACTTAGACTTGGCAAGTTCAGTGAAACCTCTGTCCAAATTGCCATCAATGTATTTCCTCAATTCAGTCATTTCAGCTTGTGTCATGGAATACATCTTTGGTTTTGGCAGTTTTGCCCCGGGTTCTAATTCTATGGTGCAATCCATAGCTCGATGGGGAGGTAAAACATTACATTCCTCTTCACTGAAAGCCTCAGCCACATCTCTATATTGTTTGGGCACTCAGGAAGTACCTGAAAGAAGGTCTGAGGCGGTGGTTGCTGCTTCAGTTTCTGGATCCAGGTTGGATTGTGGTTTCTTAGTGGGAGGAAGGGGGCAGTGGCTCCACTCCAATGATGAATTTCCGGAATCCATCCTCCCACTTGATGGTAAGGGCCCATTTATCTAGCTAAGCAAGTCCCAATATGACAGATTCTGACATTCTTGGAGCTACTATAAAATGTATGAGTTCGCGGTGACGACCCATCTCCAGTTTGATTAACTCTGTCATTTGGGTGGCTGTGGTCCCCCAATTAATGTCCCATCACTTGTTCAAATCTGATTGGGCATTTTGGTAGTTTAGTTTTTATGTCCAACTGTTCAACAATGTGGAGCCCAATAAAGCATCTAGAACATCTGGTGTCTATGACAGCTTCTAATTCCCCTGCCTCCCCCGTGCCAGGCACTACTAACTTCATTTTGATGGTAAAAGGTATAATGGGTGCACACACCATAGGATTGTCTTCATCAGTGAGTTGTCTAGGAAGGCTGAGTTGGTCTGGAAGTTTGTTGCTCCCTTCTGTGTGGAGAGGACTTTCTATGGTGTGTCTAGCAAAGTAGCTAGTCTTGGGAGGTTTTCCTTAACTTTTCTGCCCCCTGGTAGCTGTATCAGACCTTGGTTGTAGAGCTTGTGGAACAAGTGCAGGGGCCAGACAGTTGGCTGTTTTATGGCCACTCTGGCCACAACTGTAACACTTTATCATTCTGATGGGTTGGGTGGGAGCAGTTTCAACAGGTCTGGTCAGCTGTCATATAGCCACAGCTCTCCTAGGAGGGCCTTCAGGTAGGGCTCTTTTTTGTTGATATTGTGGTCTAAATTGAGATTGGCTACGTACCACATTTGCAGGGTCTCTGGTATTCCCCTAATGTTGCAGGCCTTCTTTACTTTTGGGTCAATGGCATTGTTAAAATAGCGCAAGTTTTAATTTTTCAGGGCAATCTATGAGGTGGCTTCCTTCTAAAGTCCCATATAAAATCTAATAAGGGTCACTTGCTTTGTTTCATTTTCATTAATTTGTCCTCATTTTCAGCCACTCTGTCTAGATTCTCAAATCTGAGTCTCAGCAATTGAAGAACTGCATTGACAACCTGTAGTTCTGGGATCTGTTCATAGTGCAATTGCGCCACCCAGTCAGAAGCATCCCTCTCATTCATCCCATCTGTTATTGCAGTAGCTAAATCGCGTTCAGTTGCATATGGGTCTCCCAATTGGTCTATGTGAGACTACATTGAATGAGGAAGTAAGTTCATGGCGCCCATCAAAATTGGTCTTGAACTGCATCTGGTATGGTCTGGAGGTTGATACTCTCTGGAAGAAGGGCCTCTGCAGAGTTGCTCTTGAGTGGGGGCTGATCAGGGACTTGCCATGAAGAGGCTGATTGTTGTCCCATTCCCTGCATGAGGAAAGGAGGGGTGGCTGGTTCTTGCTGCCTGTACAGATCCCTTTGTTGGGAAGGGATCACTGATTATCCCTGGGGCCAGGGCATTGCTGGCTCTGGCATCCACTGGTACTGGATCCACCCTTGACCAGGATAAAATCCCCACCCTGGAGGGATACTTTCTGCAGGGGGTAAATTTCCTTCTGGGTGTGGGGGAGAAGGACTTGGAGATTGCAACATACCTATTGTAGTCTGCATCTCTCATGTCTCCCTTGTAATTCGATCTAGTTGGCCTTCCGATCTAATTTGAGCTCCACACATCCAATATGCTTCCTTTGCAGGATGTAAAAGGCTTGATGGAATTAATTATCCAGGCAGCATTTTCTCCACTACTGTCTGACAACTTCTTCAGGAATCTGTTTCTTTAGGCCGGGCTCCTAAATCTTGCCTCTCTTCAACATGCCTTAACTCTTCCAAAGGGGGGCTGGGGGATTCAATTATCTCCCAATACCCTTCTGTCTCATGTCCCATGTTGGCTGATTTTTTGGATTGATCCATTGATGGAATAAATCCTGAGGTTCAGCACCCCTGATAGATCCCTCTCGGGAGAGCTGAAAGTTGTTACAGTTCTGGATTATTGTCAGCGTTCCAGGGAAATTCCATTCCTATCAGTAACTCCAAGACACATGCCATCGTTATTAACACATACTGGGGAAATCCAGAACTAAATCTTCCCAGCTTCCCAAGCTACAATCCATCCCCTTTTCCTTCATCACCAGATCACATGCACCAATTCCAAAGTAAGTTTTAATTCTTTCCGTGCCACACTCTGTAACCTTGAACTATCAAAATAATATATTTTGTCTACTAAGAGCTACTCGATAAACATCATCCCCCTCCCACTTTCTTCAACTATGTGGCAGCAATGAATTCCTTAGCTGACAAGAGGGTCATTCACATGATTCAGGCAGCCAGAAAGCCCTCCACAAATCATATTCATGATGCTACCTGGAAGACCTTTTGTCAGTGGTGCTGTAAGGCTGGTCTTCATCCTACAGCTGTTTCCATCGCCAACACCTTAGATTTCCTTCAGGAGGGCCTACATAAAAGGACTTTTAGCCAATACTCTTCATAGGCAAGTAGCGCCCTTGTCTTCAGTGCTTCCCTTTGGAAGGTCAGGGTCCCTATCTCTCAATTCCACTATTCATAAGTTTCTTAAAGGGGCATCTAATATTAGGCCTCCTATGGTACACAGATTCCCAACTTGGGACCTACCCAAGATGCTACAGTCACTGACTCGGGTTCCCTTTGAACTCCTTAGCTCTATTAGCCTACCCATGTTGACCATTAATGTGACATTCCTAGTGGCAATTACTTCTGCTGGAAGGATTTCAGAGCTGGCAGCTCTGTCGGTTAGGGAAGATCTCTATCTTCCACCCAGATATAGTAGTTCTCAGATTAGATCCTACCTTTCTGCCTAAGATCAATTCGTGGTTTCATAAGAGCTCAGGAGCTTACCCTGCCTAATTTCTATCCTAATCCTACTCTTGCCTTGGAATGGGCGTGGCACTCTCTGGATGTTTGCTGACTATTGAAGATTTATATTCAACAAATGACTGCTTTTCATAGAACAGAACTCTGTAGCATTTCAACCGGCCACCTAGGGTGGAAAGGTCACACCACCAACAGTGGGCAGATGGAGTCATTCCTGCATCTCCAGAACCTGTGAAACTAGATCTCTTCTGATGCCTCATGGTATGACTCTCCATTATACAAGAAGCACAGATACGATGGCAGCCTGGGTCACACAGGCACCTATTGAAGAAATCTGCAGGGCTGCTATGTGGTCTTCACACTCTCCATTCACCCGACATTATTGGTTGGATGCATTTGCATCAGCAGATGCTGTGTTTGACAGGAGTGTTCTGCAGAGTGTTCATGGGCAAAGGAACGAGCAGGATCAGACTTGAACCATCCCATGGACAATTCAGCTTTGGTATGTCTCATGCTGGACTCTCGTAACCACAAAAAGACATTGGTCTTACCTGAATGTTCTTTCTCTTTTTGTGGTGAGAGAGTCCAGGCCCACCCTAAGTATGTCTGGTTGGAGGCATGGGATGGGGGGAGCGATGATTTGTGTTTTTTCTTGTTATATATACAGAGACACGTCCAATCTGTCAGTTTCTTTGTCGAAAGCTGGGGAGGAGCCAGCAACAGAGGCGGAGCTCAAACAGCTTAGATAGACTCAGTCCAATCAGCGAGGAAAAGAGTCACCCCATGCACTGGACATTCTCACCACAAAAAGAGAAAAAACATTCAGGTAAGACCAATGTTCCATTTATTAAACTTTTGAACATTAGGTTTCACTAATGCAGATATTTTATCTGTGCTTTACAGCCCTCTCTAAGGGGTTAACAGAATTAGCATATTGCCCCCAACAATCTGGCACCTCATTTTACCGACCTCGGAAGGATGGAAGGCTGAGTCAATCTTGAGCCGGTGAGGATTTATTTATTTATTTGTTTGTTCATTTATTTATTTATTTTGTCAAAAGCTTACAATAGAAATAAGAATAAGCATAAGTTTAGATACAAGAAATAGGAACTAATAATTGGGGACAATAGGACAGGGACGGTAGGCACAATTGTGCATGCCCCTTACAGACTTCTTAGGAATGGGGTAAGATAGATAGAGGTTTGAGGGTAAAGGAGTGGGGGTTTGAGCAGGTGATAACAGAATCAGGTAGTGAGTTCCAGATATTGACCACTCTGTTGCTGAAATCGTACTTCCTGCAATCAAGTTTGGCATGGTTTACATTAGGCACGATTGGTGCACTTATGCATGCCCCCTATTGACCTCTTAGGAAAGGGGTGAGGTCAATAGTAGACAGTCTAAGGTTAAAATTGTTGGGGTTTGGGGAAAAAAAGAATCAGGTAGAGTATTCCAAACATTAACCACTCTGTTGCTGAAGTCANAAGTCTGGTGGCATAAGGTATTCTGCAATGAGCAGAGGAGCAGAGAACTCTTCTTGTGAAATATTTCTGGACTTTTTTGGTTGTGTTAATATCAGATACATGATATGGTACATATCATGATATGCTACTGTGACACCTTTGTTTTGTATTCTTATCTTGAGTTCAAGATAAGAGTACCAAACGTTTTTTTCTGTGATTTTTCTCCATATTATTTCATCACATGTTTGTATTTTAGCAGTACTTCCTGGGATGTTCATGTATTATATTAAGTTGCCATACTATTACAGTCATGGCAATATGACTCTCCAGTAAAAATTTATACATTTTAGCAATTGCATTTCATCATTTGAACATTGTAAAACTGAGTTTGAAATAGTATGTAATACTAAATGTATAAACTTTGGCTTGGTATAATATAGAGATGGAACAGTGGAAAAATATATAGTTGAAAAGATTATCATTTACATCTTATAATCATAAAGAGAGTTTATAATAAAATGATGAGACATATAACTTTGGCATATATTACTGAGAAATTGTCTAGAATGCATAAAAGAAATTCATATTTACATTGAAAATGTGAACGAGAATATTTTCTTGGATTTGGAAGAAAAAACTATAACATTTGATTCAAATACACACTGATTCAGAGGATTTTAACAGATACAAATGAGATAAGATGTTTTTCTTTTGGGATTGATGGACAATGAGTTGTAAAATGTCATAGCACTTTGTTTTTAATGTAATAATTACAGAATTGAGAGTATTGTAAAGTGGAAGAATTTGGCACAATGGAAGAATGATTGGTGAAGATAATGGGACATGCTGAGATGGCTAAATTAATTCCTTTAATGAGAGAAGAGACAAATATCTGTATTTATTGCTGACTGGAAACTCCCTGTGAACTTCTTTATATGAAACAAAAATGAACTTCAAAAATTTACAGTTTTGAAAATTAGACAGAACAGATTATAGAAAGAAGACAGTTATGTTGCACCCATGGAGCAGTGCTGTCAAACTTGCAATCCACGAGCCAGATGCATCACACACTGGCCATGCCCACCCCCAGTTTCCGGTTTAGCAAAAGGGGAAAAGGTTGCGATATGTCACATGACAACAATATGTAGTTGCAAGTTTGACAGCCTTGCCATAGAGTAACAGATAAATTTATAATTAGATGGACTCGCAACTGGCTGGCAAACCGTTCTCAACAAGTAGTCCTTAATGGGTCGAACTCTACATGGAGGGAAATAAGCAGTGGGATGCCACAAGGTTCCGTCTTAGGCCCAGTACTCTTCAATATCTTCATTAACAACTTAGATGAGAGAATTTGCAGATGATACTAAAGGCCCGGTCCCACTGCACTTACGGATGCAAAGAGGATGTAAAACATTTTAAAAAAGCTTGCCATCCGTTGGAAAATGCTATGCATCCGTTGTGTACTCACTGCATATGTGTTTCATACGCTCTATTTGTCGAGCATCCGTCCACTGAGATTTCATCCGCGCAAGAAGTTTTGAGCTGCACAAAACTTTGTGAACGGACGAACTTTCCACCGCGTACGATGTACATCCGCGACATATACGGGCAACAAACGTTCTATGTCCATTATCATCCATTAAATGTTCGCTGTATCCTCTCTGCATCCTCTGGCCATCCCCTCAACTCACATCCGCTGAAGCTGAAAACGGAAAGAGGGAGGAA
>BHFT01037657.1:0-53402 GCA_004320025.1 Laticauda laticaudata
TTCGGGCGATGGAAGCTCCCCAAGGGCAGTCACCAGCTACTTCGATCGGCCGGTAGAAGCGGCCTTGCAGCGAGGGGAGTGTGTGTGTGTGCACTCGCCCCGAGGCCGCTTCTACCGGCTGGTCGAAGTGGCTAGTGACTGCATTTGGGGAGCTTCCATCGCCCGAAGGAGACTGCCTAAAGGCGAGGGGACATAGGCAGCCACGCTACGCCTTGAAGCAGCTGGGGACTCTGCCTTTGGGAAGCTTTCGTCGGCCGACAGAAGTGGCCTCGCGGCGAGGGGAGTGTGTGTATGCGCTCGCCCCGAGGCCGCTTCTACCGGCCGATCGAAGTGGCTGGTGACTGCACTTGGGGAGCTTCCATCGCTCAAAAGAGACTCCCTAAAGGACACGGGCAGCCACTCCACTGAAGCAGCTGGGGACTCTGCCTTTGGGGAGCTTTCGTCATCCGATAGAAACAGCCTTGCGGCGAGGTATGTGCGTATGGGCCGCTCTAGGTGGGGGAGGAATTCAGTCATCCCCGAAAAGACAGCCTTGCTGTTTTTTCGGGGGTCAAAAAAAAAAATAAGGCTCGGCCTTATTTTGTGAGAAACATGGTAGGTTTTGCTCAAGTCCTGGGAATTTTAGTGTCTTTCAAAAGAATTTAAGAAGTGTCCTTGGTGAGGCGCTTCCCAACCGAATGGAAACTCCCATGAAGGTTATGTCAACAATTGTGCTTTGATACCATGGAGTTGCATCCATTTCTCAACTGGCAGATTTTACATAACCATGTCAATGACCGTCAAGAGTGTAGATGGCCTTCAAGATCAGCAGCTGTGGTATCTTTGTGGTGATGAAAGTCCCCAAATTGTATTCCTTTTGTGTGTTCCTTTCCTATTGTGTGAAGAAGTTGTTCCTTTATCTCTTGTCACCTCAGGACTCAGCAAGGGTTGGTCAAAAGCCAGTAAATATTTCAGCAGTCCACATGATACACACTCAATACACTCAAGGCCTCCTGAAGAGGCCTGAGACAGCTTGTTTACTGTTCTGTGAATATTCTGCTTTATAAAGAGAGGCCTTTGATTTAACTTTTCCCCTCTAACTCTACCTTTCTTTTTTGTTTTGCAGGATTGCAGTATTAATGGTAAGAAAATTAACCTTTTTTATGGAACTTAAGCCCCTGTCCCACTGCACCAACGGATGCAAAGAGGATGTAAAACGTTGGAAAACGCTATGCATCCGTTGTGTACTCATTGCATATGTGTTTCATACGCTCTATCCTTTGAGCATCCGTCCCCTGAGATTTCATCCGCTCAAGAAGTTTTGAGCTGCACAGAACTTTGTGAACGGATGAACTTTCCGCTGTATACGATGTAAATCCGCGACATCCAAGCAACAAACGTTCTATGTCCGTTTATCATCCGTTAAATGTCCGCTGTATCCTCTCTGCATCCTCTGGGCATCCCCTCAACTCACATCCGCTGCAGCTGAAAACGGAAAGAGGGAGGAAACAAAAGGTACACGGAACGTCTACACAGCGTTAGTAGCACGGAAATAGAAAGGATGAGCAGTGAACGGTTTGCATCCTATATACATCCTCTAGGCTTCCTATGAACATCCGTTTAATATCCCCACTACATACTACCCACGTCCGTTCTTTTCCTTTCTTTTCCATTCTGTTTATGCAAATTTTTGCCACTTTTTGAAGCGGATGACAACGGATGGAGCACCCCCGAAATTTTGCTCGTCCGCTGTGTCCTTTTTGCATACGTTTTGCATCCATTGGCCAGTGGGACCTAGCCTTTAACATTATGTTGAATTTGAGCCTAGGGGGATGGAGATAACAATTGGGATCTGAATGAGGGGGAGGGACTGGAGATCTCACTGCATTCAATTGGGCTGAGGTTGGAGTAGACAACCAATGAGGGGTCCTTGGTGCTCACATCTGATTGACTATCTTGACCAGCACTGATGATGTCACCTAGTTGGGTAATAAAATGTCTGCAAGAAAACAACCAAGCTCAGAAAGCACCAAGGACCGCTCATTTAAATCTTGAGCTACAAATACTTTCCTTTATTGGTAGATAAATGCAGATTTGATTGCAAGGCGTTGTGACTTGAAAGCAGTGGTGCACCACCACAAAAACTGTTAAATTTGCCCTCATGGATTTTGAATAGCTTTTTTTTAAATTTTAATGCTATTGTAGCATATCCTCTTACCCATGGCATGAAGATACCTTGTTGACTTTTTTTTATTTTTTATTTTTAAATCATTATTATATTACCTTGATGTTTATTCCCAGTTACCCAGCTAAATTTGAAAGTTACATATTCCATCTTCTCTTGCTGCTGAGAAGTTCAGATGATGTCCACAGGGACTGGGATTTGCTTGGCTCCAATTTGTCACTTGTGGCTACTCTGAACATGCTTCCCCCACACTACATAGTAAGTATGACCCTCGGTGGTCACCTTGGCTTAGGCTGCTGGGGAGATCAGACCCTGGACCCCCAGTGTGTAGACCAGGTAATGACTGACTGGAACTTCTTGAAGTGCTTTTGAGTTTTATGATTTTATGATTTTTATTGCCAGAGTTGTTAAGCGAATCATTGCAATTGGTAAATTAGTAATCTGGCTTCCTCGTTGACTTTGCCTGTCAGAAGGTCACAAAAGGGGAACAAGGAAACTATCATAAATATGAGTCATTGGCTGAATTTTTATCACGTGACCATGGAAATGCTGCAATGGTCATAAGTGTGAAAAGTGGTCATAAGTCACTTTTTTCAGTGATGTTTTAACTTTGAACAGTCACTAAGCGGACTGTTGTAAATCGAGGACTACTTGTAGACAGTTGCTACTCTCTGTCATAGGCTAGAGAAATAGGGGAGAGGTGAAATAGACCAGTGCCATCAACATCATCGTCACCACCATCAGACGCAGGAGCAGCACATTCATCTGGAAGGTAGTCCTCGATTTATAACCATAATTCGAATTGGAATTTCCATTGCTAAGCAAGGCAGTGGTTAAGAGTCTAATTTTCTGACTGTTTTTGCTATGGTTATTAAGGAAATTACCCACAGACATTAAGTAAACATGTGTTTATTAGGTGAACCCGGCTTCCTCCATCGACTTTGCTTGTTGGAAGTCGAGAAGGTTGCAAATGGTGATCAGGTGGCCCCTCGATACTACAGTCTTCATACATTCCATGCCGGTGGCCAAGGGCCCAAATTTTGATCAGTGATGCTGTGATGGTTGAAAGCGGAAGGACAGATGATAAGATCCTTTTTTCAGCACCATTGCAACTTTGAACAGTCGCTAAACAGTCCCAATTGTGGTCGTAAGTCAAGGATTGATTATCTGTAATGAAGTTTGGTTTTTTTCCCACCACTTAGCATGCTGTGCAAACCAATGGTGGTATTCAACCGGTTCTGCCTGGTTCTGGCAAGCCGGTAGGAGTGATGAGCAGCAAAGACCGAACGGTTCTCTCCACTGCTCTGCTGATGGGCCCACCTTCCCGTCTGGGCTCCTTTTATCTGCTGAATTTGAAGTGCAGCTGCTTTGCGTGGCACAGAATAGTGCCACGTGGTAGCTGCTGAAGTGACCGGGATCGTGCAGGCTTGCAGGAGGCAAGTTAGAACGCCTCTGCATCTGCGCAAAGTGCTCCCACCAACCACACCCACCGAACAATATTTGAAACCCACCACTGGTGCAAACCCACTAATTATTGGTTTATTATTCTGCGTGTACCAAAACAAATTATTTTTCTTTAAAACATCCTGCTTTAGCACTCTGAGAATGGAGTCAATCAAGTGTGCTGATTGCTCTGGAGTAGGGGTCACCAACTTTTTGGACCTCAGGGACCACCAAACTCATAATTTTAGATCCCAGGGACCACTAACTGGTTCTGTGGCCTGGCCTAATTTGTGGGTGTGGCTTAGTGGTCATGTGACTGGCTGGGCATGGCTTGCATGTAAACATTATAAATATTTATATAAATATTGATTTTTTTTTTATAAAAAAAGAGCAACTTTTACCTAAAATCAGGCAAAGCAGGCAGGCAGATTAAGTTGCTTACAGAATCACAGATTCATTCAGAAATCTATCTATCTGCCATTAGCTAGCTCTGTCACATAACATTTGCTTGCAAGCAAACTCACAAATTTAACTCACAACACACCGTGCATGTAAATATTGAATTTTTTATTTAAAAAAGAGCAACTTTTACCCAAAATCAGGCAAATCAGGCAGATTGAGTTGCTCACAGAATCATTCAGTTATCTATCTGTCTATCTATCTATCTATCTGCCATTGGCTTGCTCAGTCTTTCAAATTTGCTTGCTGTGAGTCTGCACTGAATTTACTTGCAAGCAAACCATCAGTCCTAAGGGAGGTTTCGCTGTACTTAACAGCAGAACCGAAGATCTAAAGACTAGCTAGAAAGCAAGAAATCCAATTATTTCCTGCTTCCCAGCTAATCTAAATCTCCCGGCACAGCAGAACAATGATGGTTGGAAAAAGGAAAAATAGCAATTTAGCAGGCAAGTTTACCGGGTAAGGAGTGAGTGGGGCGGGGCAGGTTCCCGCGGGCCATGTGGGCAGCACAGTCTTGTGTTTCTGCGCAGCTTGGATTAATTGCTTTGGGGGGTGCTCTGGGGATGAGATTTCTCTGCGGCCCACCCAAATTTTCTCACGGCCCACCAGTTGGCAACCGCTGCTCTGGAGAATCACTGAAGAAATCTATGCTCTTAATATAATGGATGACTTGTTCTTTTCTATGTTTAAGTGCTAATATTACAGAATTCCTGCTCTGTTTTACTCCTGTCCTCCTTCCTTTGGAGCATGTGCCAGTAGCCACTGTAAATGGACATAACAATCGGCTATTGTATAGACACTATAATGCTAGTTAAGTATCCAAACAAGCTTCCTTATCCAATCTGTGAATGTATTTATTTATTTATTTGAGGATTACAAGAAAAGGAAGATAATGGCTAAGTTTGCACATCAGGTGAAGACAAAATCAAACAAACTGTAATCAAGCGTAGGTTGATTATAAACCAAGCATATGTGTCACCAAAAGCATTCAAATGGGTCAGGCCTCTATGGTCATTTACCAGGGAGTAGGTAAACATGTGGGTTTTTGCTGGGAGTTTACTGGAAGGTTCTTCTTCTCTGTTCTCCTTTGATAGAGACGTACGCATTGCACTTCGATGCCTTACACCTTTGTTGCCTTACACATCTTCAGGGAGAAAGGTTGCATGGAGATGAATGTAAACTTTGCCTAGAACTTGCTTGCAGTTCAATTTGCCTGCTTGCATATTTATTTATTTCATTATTCAATTTGTGTGGCTGCCTAACTCAACAAATATCTCCGGATGGCAAAATCATAAATGAATCCTATCATAAATTCAAAGACTGAGATACACAGTAACCAAAGAAGATAACAATTTAAAACTTGAATTGAGGCCCAGCGTGGCCTCAAAATCAGAGGTTGGGGTTCAGGCCTCTCTACTACACAGTTATTAATTATAGCTTTAAAATATCTGGGTTTTTTCCCCCTAGGAAGCTCAGTGGGATTTTTTTTTAAGTGTGTGTGTATGCCTTTGAGTCATTTTTTCATTTCTGTTGGCTGCCTGGGCAGGTACCTGTGGTTTTCTTGTCAAGAATTTCCCTTGCTGCCTTCTTCCTAGGGCTGGGAGAAAGGGACTGGCCCAAAGTCACCCAGCTGACTTTGTGTGTAATGAAAGACTAGAACTCACATCTCCCACTTTTTAACTTGATGCTTTAATTCAGGCAATCTTCAAACTTGACAGCTTTAGGACTTGTAGACTTCAACTCCCAGAATTCTTCCTCCAGTCATGTTAGCTCAGGAATTCTGGGAATTGAAGTCCACAAGTCTTAAACTTGCCAAGTTGGAAGACCTTTGCTTAAATTCATTGTTTCTCAACATTCTGGCTGAGGAATTCTGGGTGTTGAAGTCACCACAAGTTAATATGGCCAAGGTTAATACTGCTCTACAAATTTGCATCCTTTTTAAATTTATTAAGGACCTGATTTGCTGCTCTTTGCTCTGTAATTGAAAGTACTGACTTAAGTCATATGTGGCCCTGAAACCTTTGGGTTTGTCTCCAGAGCTTTTCCAAAACTGCATTGCTAAACTGTAGTAGTTAAGTAATATAAAAGAGAGGACCGATGGCACACATATGCTGTACTAGCACTATACCTGCTTGACCTGATCTGGAGCTAAGCAAGACTGGATCAATTTAGGACCTGGATAGGAGACCATCAAGCAACATTTCACCAGTAGGTTAGACTGGGAAGAATCCAACCAACCAACAAAAAATCTGCCTGGAAGTTAGCAATAACCAACCATTTTCATACTCTTGCTAAAATAATATTATAGAGTCACGAAGATTTAAGTATGATTTGAAGGAGTTGTATTGTTAATTTGATCTGAGTTCATTTTTTAAATTGTGGATCATGGATGTCTACAAAGAAAAAGGTTGAAAAAGTGAATATGAGAGTTGTAACCAAATGATCCTTCAACTTTTTTTACATGGGTTGTTTGCATGGTTGCGGCCACCATCTTGAATTTTTTGGATCTCTGTGGACAACCCTAACCTGGCCCATCTGTTTCTTTTCTGTGACTCCCCTGATTTCCTTTCTCCCTATTTATCTCTCTACTCTTGACATTAGAAAAAATTGATTTGTCTCTGCTTTTCACTTTTTACTCACTTTTTACTCTCTTCAACAGGAAACGGAGATCGACTCAGCCCCTGTTCCCAATGCCAGCACAAGCTGCAAGAAAGCCCGTCTCAGCTATTGCCAGCCCTTCTCCTAAGCACAGTTCAGTGTTGCAAGCATGAAAAGCAAACCTGTCTGCAGATCTATGTGGCTCTGAACTCAACAGGTATGATGGGACCCAGGTGGAAGTGTTGAATTTGGGGACGAGATTGCTAAAGAACGATCCAGGTTGTTGAGGGTGCGATAATTGTGGAAATCTTGATATAACATTTGGAGTGTTATAGTCAGGTTGGAAATGGGAACGCCTTTCTAAGGAAATGAGTCGAATACATTATTTTACTAGCTTGATTCCTTGCTTCACTACAAAACTATGCAGTCGGGCTTAGTTTTTGGGGAGGAAAATAAAGGGAAAAAATCTGCCTCTGCCTACCAGCATCCATCAGTATTAATCTGGCTCTCATCCTGTCAGTGTGAGAGAGAGTTGAGAGCTGTTTGGAAACTGAAACAGAGTTTGCTGTGTGAACAAGGAGACAGCAAGGAGTTCGGGCGTCGCTAAGCTCAACTCTTCTGTACTAAAGCTGCTTGGTACTGTGAAATGGTCAGTTCAAATGGTCAGTAAACAAATGGTTTGTAAATCGAGGACTATCTGTAATTCCATTGATGATGGAATTGAACCATCTCTTTCCAACAGAAATCAACCCATCTGACTTGGTTGTGCTAGGAGAACCATCTCCCATTTCCTCGATGTAAATGTGCAGAATTTGTAAACGGAGCGCCTATTTTTGGGAGCAGTCTCTGTTACACAATTGTGCTTTCAGGTTCAGCTTATGGTCACGCACAGGCCTGGAAAATTGCCATACTCAATCAATCCCAAATCAACTAAACACTGAGGCACAAACGTTTCTTTAAAATACACAGAGACCCAGTGAATTTAAAATAACAGCAAACTTTTACTGATATACCGTGTTTCCCTGAAAATACAACCGACCTCGAAAACAAGCCCTACCCCGATTTTCACACCTGCACCTAATATAAGCCCCACCCCCCAAATAAGCCCAAGTTAAGCTCCACCCAATCTGTCCCACCATCTGGTTGTACGAGGTGGGGCGAGGGGCATGCGTAAAAACCAAGCTATGGCGGGGATGGACAGGTAGAGCTGTCCCACATGCCCCGCACCTGCTTACCTTAGGACTGCTACAGCCAGTCCTCCCATGCCCTGCTGCCTGACTTCTGAAAGTGCTTGTGGCCGCTTGCGGCTGGATGCCACATGGCATATTGCACCAAGGGGCAGCACTGGCATAATAAGCCACACGGCCTCCTGCCATGAGCGGCGGCACCGGTGTGACAACCCAAGTAGCATCTGGCTGCAAGCAGTTGCAAACAGCCACAAAAGAAAGTGTGACAGTGTTGCGGTGTGGGAGGCCTGGCTGTGATGCTCCGAAGGTAAGCAGCCAAGACATCCGCCCAAAATAAGTCCAGGTGCTTATTTTGGGGCCCAAAGAAAATAAGACTGGGTCTTATTTTCAGGAAAACATGGGTATTTTTGCTCTTTTACACACACACACACACACTCTTACCCAATATCTACTACTAGGCTTCCAGGCACTAGCCAGAGGGATGGAAACTGCCAAGTCTGGGATCCAAAAACGAGTCAAAGGCTGGGCAGGCCTCAGGACCTCTTTTTTTATCCCAGAGTTGGTGGGGAGGGGCTTCCCATGCAGGCCCAACTTCTTTGTTGGGGAGACTTGGGGAGAGGCTTGCCATGTGCTCAGGCCCAAATTTTGTTCCCTTAAGGACTTGGTTCCTTTCCCTGAGAAACTTTTCCTGGCTTTGGTCCATGCTGCTTACAGGCCTTCCCCACTTTTAAGTAAAGGTGGCTTTGGCCTAGCCTCACATCCCCTGCTTGAATAGAAGCTGGCCCCTACATGATGTTTAGGAGTGTTTTATTTCATGTTTGGTTTTATGATTTTATAGCTACGTGATGTTATTTTGTTATTGTGAGTGAGTTTTTAAAACACTGCCTTACGGTCAACTGCAGTGGGTAGTACAGGTAGTCCTCAACTTACAAAGGTTCATTTAGTCACCATCCAGTGTTACAACGGCACTGAAAAAAGTGACTTAGGACCATTTTTTTCATGCTTGCAACCTTCATAGCATCCTCATGTTCAAAATTCAGACGCTTGGCAACTGGTTCATACTTATGACTGTTGCTGTGTCCTGGGATCATGGGATCACTTTTTGACAAGCAAAGTCAATGGGGAAGCCTGATTCACTTAACATTCACTTAACAGGGTTACTAACTTATCAACCGCAGGGATTCACTGAACAACTGGGGCAAGAAAGGTTGTAAAATGGGTCAAAACTCACTTAAGAAATGTCTCTCTCTCTCTAACCACAGAAATGCTGGGCTCAATTGTGGTTGTAAGTCGAGGACTACCCGTAAATCCAATAAGTACATAAATCATGCAAAATAAATATGAATGTGGACGTCACTCTATTTGAGAAAGTTAAGATATAAGATCTTCCATTCTTGTTTGTTTTCACTTTAGGTATTGAAGGCTTCGAACTGGATTTTCTCGTTCCAAGTTCTAACCGTTACAAGCTTCAGGTCTTGAAAACACAAGTGCATCAGAACAATATTGGAGCTAAGGTAACCTAACAGCAGAAAAGCATAAGTAAGGCTCTTCTAGATTGACCCAATTTGGGACTGGATTATCTGAGGGAACCGTGTCTTGCTGGTCACATCTGTCTGACCCACGAGAGCAGGGGAGCAAGGAATGTGGGCATCCCATCCCCTAAGGACAGAGGTGGTATTCAGCAGGTTCTGACCAGTTCTGGAGAACCAGTCGTGGAAATTTTGAGTAAGTCGGAGAACCGGCAAATACCTCCTCTGGTGGGACTCAGAAGAAAGGCCTTCTCTGTGGTGGTGCCTCTCTCTGGAAAATCATTCCCCCCCAGAATAATAGACTGGCTCCCACCAGGGGTGGGCTTCAAAAATTTTAGTAAAGGGTTCTCTACATCAGGAGTCCCCAACCACCGGTCCTTGGACCGGTACCAGTCCGTGGATCATTTTGTACCGGGCCGCAAACTTGGGCGCTGCCATCTTGTTTTGACAGCACTTCCGGGTTTTCAGTTGCTTCCAAGTTTTTGGTTGGAAAGTGCTTCCGGGTTTTTGGTTGGAAAGCGGCATTTGGGTGCTGAAGGAATCCTCATGCTTAGTTTTGTTGAAGGGGGGCCGGCTTCGAACAAAGAAGCCGTCCTGATGGCGGTGGAGTCTCGCGTTACTCATGTACTGGTCCATGGAAGGATGAATGTCATGAAACTGGTCCCTGGTACAAAAAAGGTTGGGGACCACCGCTCTACATGGCCACGGTGGCCAGGGCCTAGCCAGCTTCCTACACCACGGTGGGGTGACGTTTTGTCATCCCCGGGCTCCACAGGCTTTTGTCCAGCTTCTGGGAGGGTGAAACAGCCTCCCTGGGCTTGAGGCTCTCTGGAAGCCGGAAATACCCATTTCCAGCCTTCCTGAACTTCCAGGAGGGCGATTTTTGCCTCCCTGAGCCTCTGCGCGTGCTCTGCTCTTACCTGTGTCCAAAATGGGCCATGTGGGGACTCTTGGGAGGGTGTGGTGGTGGGCGGGCCAGCTAGGAGTGGGATTTGGGAGTTCTCTGAACTGCACAGAATCTTAGCTAGGGGCTCTCCTGAACCCCTGTGAACCCCCAGCAGGCCACCCCTGGTCCCCACTCTTAACTGTCATGCCCTGTTGGGGTCTGGCTCCAAAGGAGAGATGGAACAGCTGACAAGGAGTGGGAGTGTGCCTCGGGTGGTTGTGGAGGAAACTGGGGAAGGGCACAGGCCGGATGGGCATTCCAGGCCCATCCCTCTTCATCCTAGGGCATATACAGGGGAGCGGATAAGGGAAATGTGGTCTACAGGGGAGGAAGGGGCCCTGAATCCTTCATGGACTGCAGCTAGGAGGATTGGTTAAAAGACAACTGTGCATGGCAAAGTTGCTGGAAGCAAAGCCTGCATTCTGGTCAGAGCTTATCTCTGTTTTGGCTTCCTCCCAGTGTGGTTGCTGCGTTATCTGGTAGAAGTCTGCAATTAATCATCCTTGCCTGCACTAGTAATTCCTTCAGTGTGGTGTGTGGGTTTTTTATTTTGAATTAACTTTACTTTGGGTGTGGACTGCATTTACTCCCTCCATAAACTGCTTTCTTTAAGAGTTTGCTATCCGAGCTGAGGATAATTGGACATTGGGGCCAAGTTGGAGGCATTAAAGGGACTTTCTTCTATTTTTTGTGACTTGGTTATTTTTTGTGTCACGCTCTGGGTCATCACACCAACACTGTTTCGGAAGGCCCTGAAGAAGTGGTTCTGCAGCAGCCAGGGACCCAGAGCGGGAGGGAGCCCATTAAATGGGGGTTTTGAATGTGTGTTGTTGCCAGACTAGGGTTGAGGGGTTATTTTATTTTATTTTTAATTATTTTTATTTCTTTTATATGGTGGTTTATGTCCTTGTAAGCTGCCATGTGTGAATAGCGGCAATATATAATAGATGATAGATTAGATAGATAGATAGATAGATAGATAGATAGATAGATAGATAGATAGATGATAGACAGACAGACAGATAAAATCTCATCCCCAAGGATGGCACATGTGCAGGAAGTTCTTGACTTGCAACATTTTGTTCAGTGACCATTTGAAGTTACAACGGCACTGGAAAAAGAGACTAATGACCGTTTTTCACATTTATGGCCATTTCAGCACCCCCATGGTCACATGATCAAAATTCGGATGCTTGGCAACTGACTTATATTTATGACGGTTGCAGTGTTTCAGGGTAATGTGATCACCTTTTGTGACCTGACAAGCAAAGTCAACAGGGAAGCCAGTTTTACTTAACAACTCAGCTAGTTGTTCGTAACTCAACAACTACAGCGATTCACTTAAGAACTGTGGCAAGAAAGGTTGTAAAATGGGACAAAACTCACTTAACGACTGTCATAATAATAACAGAATAATGGAGTTGGAAAGGGACCTGGAGGTTCAACCCCTGCTAAAGCAGGGGACACTGTACCATTTTAAACAACAGAAGTTTGATGGTCAATTGTGGTCATAAGTTGAGGACTATCTGTATCAATACAAGTCGAATAACAGGCAGAAATTCAGTGAGCTAAGTACTCCGTTCCATCCAGGGAAAATCATAGGTGCAGAATTTCTGCCTCTTGCAATCTCTTCTAGACTGGATTTTTATAAACCTGTAGATCCAGTGATGAGGTGCAATCTACGTGAAATGATCACGTGAAGTGTTAATAATACCACTTTATAATGCCTTGGTAAGGCCACACTTAGAATACTGCATCCAGTTTTGGTCACCACGATGTAAAAAAGATGTTGAAACTCTCGAAAGAGTGCAGAGAAGAGCAACAAAGATGATCAGGGGACTGGAAGCTAAAACATATAAAGAACAATTGCTGGAATTGGGTATGTCTAGTCAAATGAAAAGAAGGACTAGGGGAGACATGATAGCAGTGTTCCAGTATCTCAGGGGCTGCCACAAAGAGGAGGGAGTCAAGCTCTTCTCCAAAGCACCTGAGGGCAGGACAAGAAGGAATGGATGAAACTAATCAAGGAGAGAAGCAACCTAGAACTAAGAAGAAATTTCCTGACAGTTAGAACAATTAATCAAATGTTACTTTTCTTTTGTGTATACTAAGAACATTTGCACCAAGACAAATTTTTTGTGTGTACAATCATACTTGGCCAATAAATAATTCTATTCTATTCTGTTCTGTTCTGTTCTGTTCTNTTCTCTTCTCTTCTCTTCTCTTCTCTTCTCTTCTCTTCTCTTCTCTTCTCTTCTCTTCTCTTCTCTTCTCTTCCTGAGTCCTATTATAGGAGATGTTGTCCTTTCCTATTTAACTGAGAAGCCCCTTCCCACCAAATGGATCAGGTACATGCCTGGTACAGCAAGAGGACTCTCCTCTTTTGATTTAGACTCTGTTCACTTCTTGGATCACCAGTGGTACCTGATTCACAAGGCTGGGGTGACAGACAGTTATCCCGACCCTGGAAATACATGCTGCAGATGATTCACAGGCCTGATGAGAAGAAGGTTGCATCATCAGCACATTATTTTAAAAAGCGATTCATGAGTCATCACTGAGCTGAAGTTAGACTATTGCGTGGCTACATCGTAGGCTGTAGGAAAATTGGCTGAAGTCCACCTTCAGCCCTCAAAAGCTTATCAAATGGTTTGTCCTCTCTCTCAACCCAACTCAAAAGAGCACATGCCTCCTTCAGTTCCGGGAGAAAAAGCAGAATATAAATCTTATCAGTGTGAATCAATGAATAGATAAGAGAATTCAAACGGTGCTAGTTCTTGAATTAGGCCAAGGATCTGTAATGGGCAAAAGGAATAATGGGCCAAAGGAGAAACAGGACGAAGTCAAAACAACTGAGACTGAGACAATGGGCAGATAAATGAAATTGAGTCTGGATAAGACCTGTAACTTGAATAAGCATTTTAGGCAAAACCATTGCTAGTTCTCACAAAGATAAAAGTGGTGGCGGAGAAAAGTATCTTTGGACTTGTCTATGGAGATTCTCAGTCATCCCAGGTCATGGTTGTCCCAAAGGTGCTTTTTTTTCAAAGGGCAACTGGACTTTCTGGTTTTTATTTGAAGACATTTCGCTTCTCATCCAAGAAGCTTCATTAGTTCAAGAAGCTGAAGAAGCTTCTTTGGATGTGAAGCGGAACGTCTTCAAAGCAAAAACAGAAAATCCAGTTGCCTCTTGGAAGAAAAGCACCCTTGGGATTACCTTCAGACTTGGACAATTATGTAACTATATGTTTATAATACAAGTAATATGGGTGTGCATGATTTTGGTTTTCTAGTCTGCCCTACCTTGGAGGCTTGGGAAGAAGATCCATCACGATTTACATGTTGGGAATAATGAAAGGAACATTTCTGACCCCAGCATTGTTTTCCCAGTGGCAGATGCAGTTTGACAGCTTCCAGGTGGCCAGTGGCGAGCAGGTACATGTCTCAGTGAAGACCATTCCTCCCAGGAAGCTAAACCTCAGCCAGAGCTATGCAGTCAGTAATAACCAACCAGGTAAGACACTTTTACTGGGCACATACACCATGCTTGCATCACCTCGTGTCAAAGGATCTTCAAATATATATTTAGAGAAACCCTAAAAGTACTTCTGCTGGCCATCAAAAATCTCTGCCTAGAGCCGTGATGGCGAACCTGTGGCATGCGTGCCACAGGTGGTATGTAGAGCCATTTGTGCGGGCACACGAGACCTAGCCAAACTTACCTGCATTGCGCATACGTACGCCTTCCAGCTGACTTTCGGCCTCTTTGAGGCAGTTTTTGCACTCCCAAAGCCGCAAGGGAAGCCTCTGCAGCCTCGAGAGGTCAAAAAAACGGGCCTTCCGGAAACACCGGAAGTGTCTGTTTTCAGCCTCTGGAGGGCCTCTGGAGCCTGGGGGAGGCTGTTTTTGCCCTCCCAGGGGCTCAAGGGAAGCCTCTGCAGCCTTTGAAGGCCAAAAAATGGGCCCACAGAACACCACAACAAAAAGGTTTGCCATCACTGGCCTAGAGAGTTGCTGAATATTTATTAAGGAAAGAAGAGAAATGGTCAGGAGATTGTTGGAAGGTTTTAAACTGGGATAAGAGGGAAAACACCAGTTCTAGCCATCTTTGGGCTCATTCTGGTATGAGCCGATAATAAAACAAAGGTACTCTTGACTTACAGCCATTCATTTAGTGACTGTTCAAAGTTACAACAGCGTTGAAAAAAGTGGCTTAGGACAGTTTTTTTCCACACTTATGACTGTTGCAGCATCCCCATGGTCACATGATCAAAATTTAGGCGCTTAGCAACTGGCATGTATTTCAAACGGTTCCTCTGTCCCGAGGATATGTGATCACCCTTTGTAACCTTCCCAACTGGCTTCTGACAAGCAAACTCAGTGAAGGGTGGGGGAAAACCAGATTTGTTTAATGACCGTATGGTTTACTTATGGCCCGGTCCCACTGGCCAACGGACGCAAAACGTATGCATAAAGGACACAGCGGACAAGCAAAATTTTGGGGGTGGCTCCATCCGTCTGTCATCCGCTCCAAAAATAGGCAAAAAAAATTTGCACAAACAGAACGGAAAAAGAACGGATGTGGTAGTATGCTAGCGGTGGGTGTTAAATGGATGTTATTAGGAGCTTATGCGGATGAACAAGCGGATGGAAGCGGATACTAACATCCGAAGGGGTTCAGGGGAGAATTTCAAACGGACGCATAGCGGAGGGGTGGATGCATAGCGGATTGCAAAGCGGATTTGCATTTCACGGAACGCCAAATAGGAAAACCAAAAGGGGATGCCGCATGGATGTATATCAAAGCAAAGAAGTTCACTGCGCATGCGGGAGTATGAATTGGATTATAAAAAGGAATGCAGCACGCATGCAGTCAGCATACAGGGGAAAGACGTTGCTGCCAACATACATCTAGCAAGGAAACACCATGAATTCGTTCCAGTCAAAGCAAAGAAGAGGAAGCCCGTGCCCTACTCAATTCCAGCCCTGGCAAGAAGGCCAGAACCAGGCATCGGCGGGGGGGGCGGGTGGAGGATGGCTATGCTCGGGTCTATTGACTGCTGAAAGCTGCTGCTGCTGGTGTGCTCTGTGGTGGACCAGCCCCCAAGGTTCCTCAAAGCCCTGCGTGCTGAAAGGCCCTACTGCTCAAGCCCCCTGAAAGGCCTGCTGCTCAAGCCCCTGAAGCCCTGCCTGCTGTCAAGCCCCTGAAGCGGGCTGAAGAACCCCTGCAGAAGGAGGAAGAGGCAGGAAGCAGAAAGGAGAGAGGAAACAGTAACCCATTTCCAAGGAGCATTGAGGATGAGGTTGCTGAATGGCCTGAGGGAGAACGACGAGTACCCTGTGGAGGAAAGGTCGCACAGAGCTGTATCGTGACACAAAGGAAGCAGCAAGGCAAAGCTTGGAAGAGACAGGCAAGAGAGGCCTGGGTCACTGCAGCAGTAACTCCTAGGATGGTCTGGAGCGCAGCAGCACACGCTGGTATGGCAAGCGTACATTCTCGAAGAAAGTCCTGGGCAGGCCGCTGTCAAAGCTCACTGACCGGGAGATGTAATGTCATGGCCCAAGCTGCAGTTTCCTGGGTGAAGAAGTCCACCACTGAAGGGAAGGCAGCCCTCTTGAGACCCCTCTCCCTCAGAAACAGCCCCCAAGCTAGCTGCAGGTCCTCTTCCAGAGGAGCCAGCTACCTGTCCAGGCAGTTTCGGCATAGGGCCCCACACGCAGGAGAACCCCCCAACACTGCACTTCCCCATTCGCCAGCGGACTTGGAGGATCCCTGGAGGGAATGATGCCCTGCTGTCACAAATGGAGGGAAAGAAAAGCAACGCAGCCACCAAAGAAGGCCAAAACCCACCCCCACCCCCAGCTCCAGAGGATACAGCAGAGAAGGCGACTGGAAGGGCCAGACCACAGTTGTGCTGGTTTGGAATTATTCAGGACACAAAATGAAAGACCCAAAAGCCCCCAAACAAACTTCTTCAACTCAGCTGGTCCACTTGGAACAGAGCATCCGGGACCAGAAGTCCCTTCATCTACCTAACGTTGAGCCAGACCCTGAGGACCTGCCTGAGGCCCTATACCAGTGAATGAAGCAGAAGATCACAAGCCACCTTTCTGCCACAACCCTCAAGGCCCAGCTGAGAACCTGCCTCTGAACCCAGTCCAGGTCTGCTCCTCCACCCCAGGCGATGTCACAGCCCTTCCACGGCTTTCAACCAGCCCCTCACCTACCAAGGCTACGATACCAGGACCTTCCCACAGCAAGAAAGCCAGAACCTCCCAGTCCAGGCCCAGGTTCATCAAGACGCCAAGATGCCAAGTCCTCCACCAAGCTGCAGACCAAGACAGCCCCAACGACACTCCTCCTTCCTCCACCCCAACAGCCAAGCAGTCAACGGACAAAAATCTAGTCACTCAGTAATTGGGCCTGACATCTCAAGTCCTTGATGAAGTGGCCTCTCAACCCATGGGAACTGAGTCAGCTCTCGGGACAGCTTTCCCTGAACAGCACCATCCCCTGTATATACCCTCGTGTGTGCGTCGAGTGATGCTAGCCCCAATGGTGCCTCAAGACACAGCACTTCAAAAGCCACAGCACCTCACAGTCCCTGCCGGCTTAACAGCTGAGACGTGACTAGAGAAATAGTATCAGAGAACTGTGATGTGTGTGTGAGTGTGATGTTTTAAAGCAAAAGTTTATCTTTGCCTTAAGACACTTTTACTTGGTATCATTTTGCTTTTTTATAAAAGTCATAAAAGTTTTACCTAAAGAAAGTTAAGGTAAAGGTTATCTTTGCTTAACACCACTTAAATTACAGTTATTGGCTTCAATTTGCCTTATTAATAAATCATAAAAGTTAAGAAAGAAGTTAATAAAAAAGTTATCCTTTGCTTGAAGACAATTAAGACACTTTACTTCGGGGTTCTTTTGCTTATTTAATAAAAGTCATAAAGTGTTACCTTAGACAGTTAGATAAAAGGTTATCTTTGCTGAAGGACAGCTGATTCATTTTTTTTAACTATTGAAAGTGTTGCGTGCAAACTTTTGAAAAAAAATGGATTAAGCCTTTTGCCATGCTGGCACGTTTGTGTAGTGATTATAATGATGATGTGTGTGTGGGGATAGACCATAAAGTCTCGCTCGATCTCACAGCGTCGCAAGTGTGGACTGTATGGCCCAGAGCCATCCGCAGCTGCCACAATAATGGACCTTTTTGATCAATGAACCAATATGTAGTGTGGCAGTTGGTGTTGTGGCATCAAACAGACATTTGAAATAAAAACAAAGCTCTTTATTAATTGGCGCTGTTCATTCTGTTAGAACCCACTCAACATTACATGGACACAAATCCATCGAGTGTGGTAGGTCGAAGCGAGTCTCGAAGGAAGCATCCAAATTTCCATCATTATAATCCTGTAACTTGCCACTACCACCTGCTCAGCTGGGGATTGCACCAGTGTCTCAGCCCGCTGGCTTCTTGTCCCTTAATGAAGGCTCGGTGTTGGGGCCTTGTAGGCAAAGTCCCACGGGGAGTGTCGATCAAGGTTTCGTTCCTTACCTCCATTCACCAGGCCTCCATGTCCCCATTTCCCTTGCTTGACGCGTCTGACAAGTTCTGTTCTGTTGCAACAACTGGGTAAGCGTGTGGGTGGAGTGGTGCGCATGAGATTGCTGCAGGCACTGCCAGCAAGGCTTCCACGATGCTTCCTCACAGTATGGTGCCTCATGCTGCATGGTGCGTTGAGAAGTATCCTGGAACCTGTTGCCTAGGATGCCAAAGGCGTTCTTCCACCACCCGGTCTTGCCCCTGGACCAGCCTGTAGTTGAAAAGATCCTCTCTTCATGGGTGAGGTAATCTTGAAACTGTACGAGGCTTCATGAGGTAGGGGTCTGAGGGAGAAGGCGTCAATTTCACAACGATGAAGTAAGGGCACATCTTGTATGATCATTGGGTTAAGAGGGTCTGGATTTGAAAACCCATGGTGAGTTGCGTTCCAGGCCCCATCCCTTGAGGTCACTTGCATGTATACCTGGCCAATCTGAAGCTGACCCTCCTGAAGCAAATCTAATGATATAATGAACTTGTAGTCAGATCAACCATGCAAAGAGGATGCATACTGAAGAACCCTTGGACCTTGAAATAAGGGACCCTGAGTTGGCTCGAGCTTTGCAGCGCCACGCTAGACGATCCCATCTATGGCTCCAAACGTGTGGGGAAGCTTCCACCAACATTTGATATCATCTTCTGCAAGTTTCCTCCAGCCTTGTTCAGTGTGGGATCACTTGAGGGCTCCTCCACGTTTCTCATTGATTGCTGCACCACTGTCTCTGACCCACGTTGCTGCATGCTGTTGTGTGGCACCCGCCACGCCATATACTGCAATTGTTTCTGTATGTGGTTCCAGATGCGCCAGGGTGGCGCAGAGATCAGCTGCAGGCGTCCAGCATTGGCAACGTAAGGTTGATGCTAGGCTCGGTTCAACCTGGGTCTCAAGATGCTCTTACAAGTTCGTCAAACATTAGGCTGGTGGCCATCCCATTCAGAAGTCTGAATTGGAATGCATGAGGCGTCTTCATTCCTCAGCTCCACAATCAACTGTCATTACAGTCCAAACTCCATTCTTCTCACAATCCATCCTTGGACCCACACAGCTCTTGGACGTCTCCTCTCTCCTTCTGTATGGCCAGAGGATGCAGAAGGATACAGCGGCTATGTTTACGACATTGACTAAACGGACATTAGAACCGTTTGTTAGCCCATATATGTCGCAGATGTACACGTAACGCGGTGCGAAAAGTTCATCCGTTCAGCAAAGTTTTGTGACAAGCTCAAAACTTTCTTGCACGGGATGAAAATTGACGTGGACGGTAATGCTCAACAGATAGAGCGTTATGAAACACGTATGCATATGAGCTTACACAATGGATTGCCCGCATAGCGTTTTCCAACGGATGGCAAACTTTTTTTAATGTTTTACATCCTCTTTGCATCCGTAAGTGCAGTGGGACTGGGCCTTTACCAACTGCACTGATTTATTTGACAACTTTGCCAAAAAGATCGTAAGATTCACTAAACAACTTCTTTGCTTAGCATTGGAAATTTGGGAGTCAGTTGTAAGTCGAGGACTAGCTGTACAGCGATTGCCATGAAATCATGCCCTGGGGGGGCGAGGCCAACTGGGTAAGTGTGGCCAGCTTGATGCCACTCACTGGCATTGCCACTGGGTGGGTGTGGCCAGCTTAACACCATTCCCCAAACTGCTGGCATGTTTCCTCTTCACTTTGGGTAGACTGGGTGGAAGCCATACTGGCCCAATGTTTCCTGTTCGCATTGAGTAGACCAGGCTGGCCCCTTACGTTTTCCAGGATGGCCCCATGGGCTAGATCCGACCACATCGCAGGCCACGGGCCCTGAATTTCATACCCCGGCTATAAAGGAACTTGTCATATGATGATATTTACTTTTCTACCCAGTTTTTCCACTTTCAGGACCTGAGTTCCAGTATAAATGGGTACCAGCTTCCCGGGCGATTGAGGTGTCTGCTCCCAAGGCCATCATTGCTCGCCTCTGTCATCAGCTGGCGATGGAATGCACAGAACTGAACCAGTCTTTCCATCAGCAGGTGGGTCCATAAAGGGGAGAAAAGTCAAATGTGGAAAACACCCATGGATGGTCTGTCTGTCTGTCTGTCTGTCTGTCTGTCTGTAGGGAGTGAGAACAAAGAGAATCTCAGCTACTCTTAGCAAGGCCGGTAAAAAATAGAATGGATGAAATAAATATAGACCAAACAGTCCTCCAGTAGTATCTTTACTCCGTGCTCCAATACCAGCAAATCCAAGAAGCAGTGATCCCATTTGAAGTCAGCACTAGGGCATCCATCACCCCAGCATACCTATATACCCTAACCCCACCCCAGCGGGATGTGCGAAAGGACAGCCGATGGTGCGGTGAAGACATCAGGGGAAAGGAGTGGGAGGAGCACCCTGGCTCATTTGGCAAGCTCCAGCCCGGAGCTTGACAGAGAAACTAAGGTCAGGATCATTGCGGAAAGCAAACTAATGTTGGCAGAACTAAATATACTTGTGGGGAACAAATTTTTCCACTTTGGCATCAGGAATGCAAAAAGGGCACCTTAGGATGTTCCCTTCCCTTCCCTGCTCTCCAAGCTTTTTCTCACTGCACCATGTAGAGATGGCCAATTGATGGCTAGTTTCCTCCCTGTTTTTTTTCCCCCTCACAAATGCTAAGAAAGAAATTACGAAACTATTAAACCCTTAAATTGTATTACAGGTAGTCCTCAACTTACAATCGTTCTTTGATGACTTTCCAAAGTTACAGTGGCACTGAAAAAAGTGACTTACGACCATTTTTCACATGACCATTGCAGTGTCCCCACAGTCATATTTATTTTTTTTTATTTTTTTTATTTATATTTTTATACATCATTATATATATATATTATATATATATATATATATTTGTTTTTTATTTTTTTTTTTAAGCTCTCGCGAGGTACTTACATTTTGTGCTGGTTTAGCTTCCTTCGGTATTATCCCACGTCATTGTAGTTCTGTTAAAGCTTTGATAGCTCATTGTAGTTCTGTTAAAGTTGTAGCAACGTTTCAGCAGAATCTCATTCTGCCATCATCAGCGCTTCTGTATGGAAGTGGCTGTTCTCACAGTTCCTCTAGTTTCAAATTTGAGGACTGCGTCTATTCTGATTGGCCTATTTAACCTGGGCTTCAATCAAACTCCAAGTTCAATGGAACACAGACCCAGGTTAATAGCCAATCAGAACTAGACCAGCCTAAATTTTGAAACAGAGAACTGTGAGACACCACTTCCATACAGAAGGCCTGCATGATGGCAGCATGAGATTCTGCTGAAACGGTGCTACAACTTTAACAGAACTACAATGAGCCTACAACTTTTTAACAGAACGTACAATGACGTGGGATATACCGAAGGAAGCTAAACAGCACAAAATATATATATATATAATATATATATATATATATATATATGGATCTCTGGTTATTCGGGTTTTTTCTCCCGCGTAGAATTGGAAGTATCTAGGCAACGTTTCGATGAAGTCTCATTCATTCATCTTCAGGCTTGTTTCTTCCAGCTTCTGTGCTTCTCAGAAGTAATGTGAGCTTGCAGCTGCTTCTTTCCTTTTAACTGCTAGTGGCGGGTGTGACTTTGATTGGGTGGGGGTTTTGGCTGTGTTCTGATTGGTAGCGGGGGTTGGCTTGTTCTGATTGGCTGGGGTGTTTCTGCTTAGGTGGGGGGCCTGGGCTTGCTCAGGTTCAGTCTTAGTTGCTGGGGGATTTGAGCTGGTGAGCTGTGATCTTGTTGTTTGCGCCTTCGTGTTCGTGGTGTGCCACATCTTCGATGGTGGGTTCAGTTTGCTTCTGTGTATGGGTCAGAGGGGTTTGAAGTGGGTTAGTGTGCAGCTTGCAGTATGCGCTTTCTGGTCGTAGTCGTGTCTCCTCTGCTGGTGGGTGTGAGCTCTTTTTTCTGCGTGGAAGTGTGGGTAGCATCTTGTGTTGGCACTTGTGCGGTGTGGTCTGTGTCATTCTTTCATGTTAGGTACTCGTTTTTAATGATGGGCAGGGTTTTCCAAATTAAACGAGTACCTAAACATGAAGAATGGACACCAGACCCACACCCAACAAGTCCACACAAGATGTTACCACCACACTTTCACGGCAGAAAAAAAGACTCACCACCCACACAGAAGAGGAGACACGACCACGAACCAGAAAGCCATACGCAGCTCCCACCACTTACCCACTTCAAACCCCATCTGACCCATACAGAAGCAAACTGACACCCACCATTGAAGAATGTGGCACGGACCACGAACCACGAAGCCAACAACAAGATCACAGCTCACCCAGCTCAAATCCCCCAGCAACTAAGGACTAACCTGACACAGCCAGGCCCCCACCTAAGCAGAACACACCCCCAGCCAATCAGACACAACCAACCCCCCTACCAATCAAACACAGCCAAACCCCCACCCAAATCAAAGTCACACCCCCACTAGCAGTTAAAAGGAAGAAGCAAGCTGCAAGCTCACATGTACTTCTGAGGAAGCACAAGAGCTGAAGAAGCAAACAAGCCTGAAGATGATGAATGAGACTCATCGAAACGTTGCCTGATACTTCCAATTCTACGCGGAGAAAACCCGAATAACAGAGATCCACATACACAAATACTCGCGAAAACCTCAGAAAACATATGTGTGGCTGTTTAGCTTTCCTTCGCGGTATGTATCCTCACGTCTATTGTAGCGCTGTAAAGTTGTAGCAACGTTTCAGCAGAATCCCATGCGTGCCATCATCAGAGGGCTCTGTAATGGATGGGTCACACAGCTCCTGGTGTCAATATCGGGAGGCCCTGGGTCGCCATTTTGATTGCTAGGAGCCTGGGTTGTGTTCAACTGACTTGGTAGTTTGATTGATTTGGTGTTTCTGGTTTCTTTCCTGTGTCTATTTTGTGGCTGTGATTGGCCTTGGCCAAACACTCTGTTTCTGTGTTGGAGGCTTCAGTGCAGCTTGGCTTTCGTGTGAAAGGATGGGCTGCTATTCATATAGCGAAGCTAGGTTTGCACCTGGCTGCCTGGTGGAGGGCGATGTTTTGAGATTAGAGCATTCAGAGGGTGTCTGTCTGGTGCTCAGGTGTTTGTCCTGTTTGGTGGTGTGATGGAGATGCTTCTTATTGAGAGTGCGAGGCTTCCAAATGATTGACAGTACCTGCTGAATCATCTCTTTTTATTCATGCTTTCAAGGGTCTTTTTTTCAATCGCCTATGGCTTCTACTGATGATTCTGTGGTTGGGGTATTTCTATAGTGGCTTGCGGTTGTTAGTGGGTCCATTAGTTGATTGTGTTGACGTAGTGACGCGGTTTGTCGACTGTGTTGGACTAGTGAAGGATGGTGTTCCAGCTGTTTTACTGCATTTTTGTGTTTCATACTCAGGCGGGTTACTTATCTTTCTATTTGGATTCTGTCCAATAGTATGATGGCCGGGCATGATGCACAGGAAGCTTCGGTATATGCCTGGTTTTCGCAGGTCAATTTTGGTCTATTGGGGTTTTTAAGGGATGTGCCTGCTATTTTTTGGGTCTGTTTTGGAAGGCAGTCTTGAATTGTGATGCTGTGTAGTATTCGTGACTGACTTTGTCTTGTAGTACTCTTATGTAGGGCAGGACAGCTGTTCCATAGGTCTGTTGATCTTCTAGGTCTCTATTATGTCTTAGTGTGTTTTATAATAGATTCATATTTATAACAGCTGTACTCTCCCGGGTCATGGGATCACCTTTTGCAGCTTTCTGACAAGCAAAGTAAATTGGAAAGCCAGATCCGCTTAACAAAATGTGCTACTAACTGAACAACTGCAGTGATTCACATAATAACTGTCAAGTAAGGTTGTAAAATGAGGCAAAATTCACTTAACCATTGTCTCATTTGGCAGCAGAAATTTTGGGTTCAATTGTGATTGTAAGTCAAGGACCATCTGTAAAAATTCAGATGTGGTGGTGAAAATGAATTATGGAACTCTGGATTTGTTTGGTGGCACGTTTATTTTATTTTTTTTAATACTCAATTATTTGGATCTTATTTGGTTGTCACTGGTGGTTCTTGTAACACTCAGAGTTGAATTTTGCTTATTTGTTTTTTTTTTAATACTTGCTTTCTCTTTACCTCCCAGGTACTGGTTTCCAAACATCACCCCGCAGTGCTGCACTACGAGTTCCTTCTTCCTTGTCTGTGCATAGAGGTGTGTGTGATATCTCAAGAGTGAGGATTTTTGAAGTGGGACAGTGCAAAATTTGGAGAAATTTCCTTTGTATATTTTAATTGATTGATTTATTCATGGAATTTATATGGCCGCTCGTTTCACCAAAAAAGTGATTCTGTGTGCTGTACAACTAAAATATAGAATGCCTAAACATAAATACCTCTGATGACCTGTACCAGGGGTCTGCAACCTGCAGCTCTGGAGCCATATGCGGCTCTTTCAGCCCTCTGCTTTGGCTCCCTGCCGGCTGATCCTACCATTGGCTGGGCCCTCACTCCCCTCCACATCACTCCTCACCTGGTCTGAGAAGGTAAGGGTGATGGCAGGAAATGGAAATTTGTTCCATGTTCCAGAGCAGGAGGTGATTGGGTGAGATTAAGTGACATTGAGTTGGCCATGCCCACCCAATCACACTGGTTGTTAAATTATTGGCTCCCAGGGTTTTCTTTTTTGTGGGAAACGGGTCTAAATGGCTCTTTGACTGTAAGGCTTCAGGCCCTTGATCTATAGGGAAGGTGGCAAGATATTATTTGAGGGGCTCTTGCCAGTTTCCATCCTTGGACCCACCTGAGATCAATCACTGGGATGGATGCAATCAATTAGTATCTTTCTGACTTCGCTTTTTTTTCTGCAGGCATCACATAATCATAAAGACAGCTTCCGCAAGAAAGTGTGTCCTTTCCAGGATCAGCCAAAAGCCTGTGAGTTCTGCTTTAGGCAACATTGATGATAGTGTTGTTTTGTTTATTAATTGGTTGATCCGGAATTGGGATTTCATAAGTTATGGGGAAAGTCAGTGGCTCACAAATGGCAACTATATGATGCCTATACCGCAGAATTCTTGGTGCTTGGTTGTTTGCTTCTAGGCATTTCATTACCCAACTAGGTAACATCAACAGTGCTCGGGAGTGTGGGATTTGCTCCTTGATAATATACAATAGGTTACTCTGCCACTGTTGATGGAGGTGTGATCTTGTCCTTGATAGTTCCTTGATCAGGATTTTATTTTCTGCTTGGTTGTTTGTCTGCTTGATTTTTGTCTGGTGTTAACCCCTGCTTATCTGCATGTTGGCTCTTGAGGATAGTATTTTTTGTTTCCTTCTTAGCTTTTTTACTGTCTCTTTTCAGTGGTGGGTATATGTGGATTATCTCTCAGTGTTCATAGTTCATGCCCATACTTCAGGGGCCCTTAGAGCCCTGCTGTTTTTTCCTCTCTGTTCAGGAAGTCTGTTAGTTAACTTGGAGGCAAGAAACAGACTGATGCAATAGCAGGACATTAGTTTGTAATGTAACCAGGAAGATAATAGTAATGATCAATATGGAGAACAGGTTTTTGTTTTGTGTTTTTATTAACCTCACCTTTTTACCAGGACCTTGTTGCTCAGACATTGTTTATCTCATTGCCATAAAATATTCATTAGCTAATTTCTACATAAAAAAATAGTTCAGAATAATAGTTTAAGACACTAGGCACCAAAGCCGGGAAACTAAGTTCTATTCTTGCCTAATGACGCCTTAATGAAGTCAGCCTGGTGACCTTGGGTCGGTCACCTTCTCTCAACCCTAAGAAGAAAAAAAATGAAGTTCTGAAATTATTGCCAAGAAAACATGATAGACTTGTCCAGGAAGCACATGCACACGCACATACATACATGAGCACAAACCAGAAACACATGAAAAATTTTACGATACGTAACAGATAAAACTAAACTTTGCCAAATCATTGCCTGATCATTGGCAAACTGAATCAATCAATACTTCTTCATTTCTGTTACAGTCATACTGAATCTCTGGCTTGCTCAATGAACACATATGTTGTCTGTACTAGAAATGGTCTTTGTCAAGGTCTGAAAATGTCCCTTTTTGTTCTGCTAAAAGGGGAAGGTATTTGATTGATTCACTAATCAAAAGATAGAGAGTTGTGTTCAAAACAATTATTTCCAAGTTGTGCTCAGCAAATGTTTGCAGAATTAGTTGGTTAATCAGTGATTAGTTGGCTGCCATTGGCTAGGTTCAAACATCAGCCTTAATATAGTTTATTTGTTTTAGACTTTCTGAGATTTGTGAACCCAGCCAGTTTATATTTAACAAAACGGTAGTTATTATACATGTGGGAACTTAGCTGCTCTCTTTAAACCTAACAGAATTCATGGGATATTTATGAAGATAAAACTGGGTAACTTTACATGATTTCGGTTTGTGTTTCTTGGATGAATTACATTCTCTGTGTCAACTCACTGTTGTTTTATTAATTTAATAATGTTAATCATTAGAACCATTTTAAATATGTTGTAATATTTTAATTTTTCTGGGAAACTATGCAGTATTTTACTTATTTATACCTTACGTATAACATGTCAAAAGGGAAAGAAAGGAAGGAAGGAAGGAAGGAAGGAAGGAAGGAAGGAAGGAAGGAAGGAAGGCTCATTTTCTCTTCCATATTTATTTCTACCTGAGATAACAGTCAGCTGGGGTGCTGTAGGTAGGCAATGCAATACCTATTCCCCTGAAAAAGCAACTGGGCAGCATACAAAGAGCATGAAAAAATAAGAAAGAATGGTCCATCCTTCCAGCCACCCACCCATCCATTCATTCATTGGTTTGTTCATTTGTTCATTCGTTCACTTTTTTGTTCATTCGTTCATATTCCTTATTTATTTTGCTAGATGCGACAGATCTCTGGTCTTCAGCGCACTTTCATGACTTCAGTTCCAGTGACAAAACCGAAATGGCCATATTACTGAGCGGCCGCTGCATCTTTCACCCCACTGTCTCACTTTGCTGGAAGGAAAACTCTGTTCCAGAGGCAACCTGCCAAGATATCCCCAATTCCACAGTCCCCGAAGCCAAGCAGGTGAAGGGACATGGAGATCATACCGAATAGGATGAGAATGACAAGGTTTTGTGACTTGAGGAAGGGCAGCCAAGTAACAAAGCAAAGGCCAAGGGATTCTAGGAACTGCTCTCCCTTTGTGGAGGCCAGGGGTGGGATTCTACCAGTTCGCACCTATTCGCTAGAACCGGTTGTTAACATTCTAAGCAGTTCGGAGAATTGATTGTTAGAAGAAATTACTGGCCTAATCCTGTAAGGAAGGCAGGAAGGAAACATTCTGGTGTTGCTTACAGAAACTGCCTCTCCGTTAACCCTTTTTACATTTTTGGCAGGACTAGACTTCCTGTCTCTGGAACTTCTCTGTAGTTTTTTTCCCCTCCTTTTCTGGTACTTTGCTTGTGTGGAGTGACCATTCAAAGTTACAATGGCACTGAAAAAAGTGACTTATGACCATTTTTCACACTTACAACTGTTGCAGCATCCCCACAATCATGAGAGGCCAGGTGAGAAGATGCATGCCTCAATGTGAGTGATATTGAGTTAGCCACGTCCAACCAGTCACATGACCACCAAGCCATGTCCACCCAGTCACATGACCACCAAGCCACACCTACCACCTAAACCACACCCATAGAACTGGTTGTTAAAAATCCCCACCACTGAGTGGAAGGCAAAATTATGTTTGTTAAGAGAATGTCCTTATCAGGCAGTTAGCCCCTCCCAAACCTGCCAGGCTAGCTAAGGAAATAAAAGAGAAGCAGGTTGGGGGGGGGGAGGAAATCATCCTGAGATGTTTGGACATTGTACCTCTGGAATTCATTGACTTATTTTCTTTATTTATTCAGAGTTCTATACCATTTGAGTTTGAAGACACTGACAGGCTTACAATTCCTATTGCAGTAAGTAAGATTCACTCATTCATTCATTCATTCATTGGTTCATGGTGCCTGGAGATCTTGGGGCAAAATCATCCTTTGGGCCAATCTCCAGTAGATGGGTTAAAAAAAAACTGTTCCATGGAAGCAGAGGAAGAAAGAAGAGTATGGCCTTATATGTGGGGGAAGCTGGTTCCACAAGAGGGGCTCTGAGTCTTGTGCACCAGGTCTTGAGAGCAGGGGTGGGATTGGACTGGTTCAGACTGGTTTGGGCAAACCTCTAGTTCCGACAATCAGCCGGCAGCAAACTGATTCGCTCCAATAATCACGTGGGCCCGCCCACACGCCCCTCCGCTGTACTTACCTATATCCTCTCAACTGACACGCGACAGAGCAGATTGCCGCTCCTCAGCTATGTCACTCCCCAGTAATAACATAGTAGGTAAGTTTCTTCGGAAAGCTGTTCACACGTGCATGGCGAACCAATTGTTACACTGGCAGCATCTCACCACTGCTTGGAAGATTTCGTGCTTCAGGTCTCTGCTGTTCCCCTATTCCCATGATGGCGAACCTATGGCACACGTGCCACAAGTGACATGCAGAGCCATTTGTGCTGGCACGCAAGCTGCATGCAGACTTACCTCACTGCTCATGTGCGCACCTCACAGTTGATTTTCGGCCAGTTTGAGGTCCTTTTCAGCCTCCCAAAGCCTTGAGGAAGGCTTCTGCAGGCTTCTACAAGCTTTATAAGCCAAAATCTAGCCCCGTTTTGTCACTTCCGGGATTTTCAAAAAAACGGGAAGTGATGAAATGAGGCTAGATTTCAGCCTACAAAGCTTGTAGAAGCCTGCAGAAGCCTTCCTCAAGCCTTTGGGAGGCCGAAAAAGGCCTCAAACCAACCAAAAATCAGCTGTGAGGCACAATGCAGGTAAGTAGGATTGTGCGCGCATGTGTAGGGGACATGGGGGGACACATTGCCTTCTGGGTGCTGGCACGCGAGCGCAAGCATGCAAGCGCGCACACAATTTTTGGCACAGGAGTCCCAAAAGGTTACCCGGCACTGCTCTATCCTTTCAAAAGCAGGACTCTTGATCTGGCTTCTCTTTCCAATTTCTCTGGATTGGTAGTTTTGTTCAGAGCAAGCAATTTTGGGGATACTAGGCCTGAGTATATATAGGGCTTCAAAAGTAACAATCAGCATTTTAAATTGCAACCAAGAGATAACCAGTACCTAACACAGTTCTTGTAGCGGAGGTGCCATCTAGATCAGGGGTCCCCAAACCCCTGGACTGTGTCCCACTACCGGGCCACAGCCTGTTCGAAACTAGGCTATGCAAGCAATGGGCATGTGTTTGCGTGAAGCTCCACTCGTGTGAGTAGTGGAGCCTTAGCGGCATACGCAAAGCTCCACTTGCACAAGTGGAGGATGCTTGTGCTTATGTGCGAAGCTTCACTCATGCAAACAGAGGGTGTTTGCACATGAAGCTTCACTCGTGCGAATGGGGCTTTGCGCAGGAGCACTCTGCATGAGTGGAGTTTTGTGTACGATCACAAGCATCCTCTGCACAAACGCCCTCCACTTGTGCAAGTGGAGCTTTGCACGAGGGTGCCAGAGCTTGCCACTTGCACGACTAGCTTTGCATGCAAGCGTAAGTGCCCGCGTATGAAGCTACATTCTTGCGAGTGGAGTGTGTCTGCGCCCATCACTACAACTAATAGACCTGCATGTGTATGTGTGTGCACCTGCCACTCACATGCTATTCCCAACCCCACCCACCCCCGTGCCAGGCCGGGCCATCAACCTGGAAAGGTTGGGGACCAGTAATGTCAATATACTCCAGCACACTCTTAATTACTAGAGCTGCTGCATTTTGAACAAGTTGGAGAAAACACAGCCAGATCCTCCTCTGATTTTTAATAGCAATAGACTTATATACTGCTTCACAGTGCTTTGCAGCCCTCTCTAAGCGGTTTTACAGAGTCGGCCTACTGCCCCTAACAATCCGGGTCCTCATTTTAACGACCTCGGAAGGATGGAAGGCTGAGTCAACCTTGAGCCTGGTGGGAATCAAACTGCCAAATTGCAGGCAGCAGGTAATCAGCAGGAGCAGCCTGCAGTACTGCATTCTAACCACTACACCACCATGGCAGCATGGTCCCTATTCCCAATCCTTGTAGATATAATAATAAGACTTGCTTATTGTTTTTTACCATGGTTATTTTGAGGCACAAACACTACATTGGGTTCTGAAAGGAGGGAGGGAGGGAGAGAGAGGGAGGGAGAAGGAGAGAGATGCTGCCTTCTATTGTCCTAACATGTAGTTCTTACTCTAGGCGCATATCATTGAAAGTGTAGATGTGAATCCACAGCTCTGCTTCAAGGTAAGAGATGTATCTACAGACAGACACCCATTGTATCTTTACAAGATCGTCGCCTCTTAAGAACTGAGTTACTGTGATCTATCACAAGCCTAATGAAGCCTCCAGAATTTTGAAGGTACAAGCATGCAGTGAAAGCAATGAACTTTATCTAGTTTAGAGGCTGTTGAAGTAGATTGTATCTGTGCTGTTATGAAAGTGCACAGCTAAGATGCATGTATATAGGGGGTCGACTTACACCTTGGCTTACGACTTGCTGCTTAGTAACTGTTTGAATTTACGGTGGGCCTCCCTGTAGGGGATTTACGACCCGCTTCCAAAGTTCCAAGGTGACCCTTCCCACTGTAATCGTGTGACCATATCTTGGTTTCTTGGCAACTGACCTACTTTTACAGCGGTTTACAGGGTCCCACAGTCATGTGGCCGCATTTTATAAGAGTTTTATCAAAAATAAAATGACATTTACTTCCATTTTTCAGCAAAAACAGCCCATAGTGAATCATTGGTTTATTTCATGATCACCACAAAAAGGTCTTAAAATTGGGTCAGTCATGACTTAAGATTGTGATGGGCAGACTCCATTATGGTTGTAAATTGAGGATCACCTCTAGAGCAAAATGCGCTATTCCAAAGGAAAATTACTCAGCCCAAACTACTTTGTAACTCTTTTCAGACTCAGTAAACAGTCATCAAAAAGTCTTTTAAAATGTATTTTTCATGCATTTTTCATGCATTTCTGACTGTTGTAGCTACCCAGGGTTATATTGTATAAGAAGGTGGTCATGTAAGTCTTTTAAATAAACACAAATAAAAAGCATGCATCGTTTCTCCAAGGAAAGAGGCATTAGTAGCATATGAGGTATATGTTTGTTTAAAATTCTGTGGAATATCTCAAGTAATGATAGAAGATGAAGATGTAGTAGCTCTAGATGGGTTACTATAGGCTACGCCTGCAGGATTACAAATGAATCAGTCCTTAGAAAGAATAATCCGGAATAGAATAGAATAGAATAGAATAGAATAGAATAGAATAGGAATTGAAATTGAAATTGAAATTGAATAGAACAGAACAGAAGAGTTGAAAGGGAGCTTGGAGGTCTTCTAATCCAGCCCCCTGCTTAGGAAGGAAACCGTACACCATTTCAGAGAAATGGTTACCCAATCTCTTCTTAAAAACTTTCAGTGTTGAGGCATTTGCAACTTCTGGAGGCAAGTTGTTTCACTGATTAATTGTTCGACCTAGTGTAGGGAGTGCTAATATGATATCTGCAAGGTATCTCTGCTCTTCCTACATCCCTACGACTTCCCATATTGAATTAAAATAGAAATGATGGCAAATCACATAAGATCTTTTTGATCTTGTACAAAATGGCATGAGAGTTTAGGCTAAAATACAGGAGGCCCAGTGAGATTTTGACAAAGTTTAATTTTTAAAAGAATTGTATTATTCTTGGTTGAATTACATAAATTTTACTAATTCTTCATTTCTGGAAGTCTTTAAAAACAAGTTAGATAGTCAGGCTTCAGCCTTGAAGCAATAATTAAAATATTTACTATAGTTCAGTCCTTTGATTTAGGGCAGTTCCTCATTCTAGTTTGTATGACAAACATTTAATGAAGAAAGGTACAAGATCAATTGGAGGACTTAAATATTATTGAGTATTAAATATTAACAGCAGGGTTTTACATGATGAGTCATAACTCAACAATTTATCTTTCTTTTTTAGTTTTCTTATATGAACACCAGCCACACTGAGTGCCCACACCAGACAGGTATTTAAGTAAAGTCACAATGCAAAACTTTATTTTTGTCACTCTCTTTGAACTTTTCTTTTGAATAACCTCTTAATGAGCATCATATCTTCATAATTGGTACTAATGAACTTTTATGACTCCTATAGGGAAACAAACCATTGTTTTGTAACCTGCTACTATCTGGATTCTCTTTGATTATCTCTAGTCTATGTTCTGATCATTCAAGTTTCCTTTGCAAATGCCTAGAGCAGCTCAAAAGAGTTTATTCCTCAGTAACTTTTTGCAATAATTAGTAGAGACAATTTTTATTTAACCGCAACCACAGCTTCCAAGGTGCAGTCTAACAAATTAAGACAATGTTCTGGGATTTCTGTCCAATCTTGGTTAAAAGGAAAAAATAGAGAACCTCGTAAATGAGGTCAAATTACAGGTCTGTCGATTTTGTACATACCACAACCAGTGTAGGGGCAAATGGGTCTCTGGTATGCTGCAAGTTGCAATAATTGAATAGTATTTTGTAATCTGAATCCAGTGGTAGGATGCTAAGCAGGAAGATTAACATTTGAATATTAACATGTGATAGTTGTCTTTGACATGAAACTTTAAGGGATATAAACTGAAGGTTTATTTATTTGCTTTAAAAGACCTTTTGGTCTTTAAGATGTATACTGTATGTACAGTATAATAACTGAATAATAGCAGAAGGTAATTAATGTTATCAGAAAAATGGGTAGCACTAGCTCAGATGTTACCTCCAGGAAAATTGCTAATGTATGAAAGTATAGAAGTGATGGATCAAAAAAGGGTAAATTTCAAACTAATAAGATCTTATTTTTTTTATTGTATTGTGAATAGCAATACAGTAGCAATAACACTTAGCAATAGCAATAGCACTTACACTTATATACCACTTCACAGTGCTTTACAGCCCTCTCTAAGCGGTTTATAGAGTCATCCTATTGCTTCATTTTACCCACTTCGGAAGGATGAAAGGCTGAGTCAACTTTGAGCCGGTCAGGATTGAACTGCCAAATTGCAGTCAGCTGGTAGTTAGCAGAAGTAGCCTGAAGTACTGCACTCTAACCACTGCGCCATCGTGGCTCATACTTATTGTCAATACATTTATCATATATACGGAAACACATTTCTCCTCAAAAGATTGGAGATAATAGGGCATTGGCTGAAGAATGAACACAACTGACTGTTCTTTTTTTCTAGATGCTACCTGGAATGTATCTCTCCATGTGAAATTTCTGCAACTTCACTTAAACTTCCGTTCTCGCACAGCGGCTTCTTTCAGTTCCAGCTTATGCCAGCCGGTATCTTCAAGCCAATGTCAACCTGAACCCGCTGTCTATACCATCACGCATGTAAGTGGCTGCCGGTCTCAAGAGAAGGAATTTGGGGTAGTTTCCAGAAATAACTCAGTCATGAATGTTGAGTGAGGAAAGCCTAAAAAAATTATGTTGTATTTGACCTGGATGTGAGCTGAAGGACGTATCCTGGATTTAATTCAAGATTATGTTTTGCAGACAGGGGGATCTGCCTTGGGTGAAATGAATCTCATTCTTCCTTGGACAGTCTTGAGAAGTTGTGTGCTGGTAAGGATTAGCTTCCGTTGTTCCTTTTCTTAGCAATTAATTAAGGGAGGAATAATTCCTTTTAGGAATGGGGTGGCTCAGTGGCTAAGACGCTTGTCAATCAGAAAGGTCGGCAGTTTGGCAGTCCGAATCCCTAGCACTGTGTATCGGAGTGAGCTCCCCTTACTTGTCCCAGCTTCTGTCAACCTAGCAGTTCGAAAGCATGTAAAAAATGCAAGTAGAAAAAAAAGGGACCAGTAAGGTAATAGCGTTCTGTGCACCTTCGGCATTTAGTCGAGCCAGCCACATGACCACGGAGACGTCTTTGGATAGCGCTGGCTCTTCGGCTTTGTAACGGAGATGAGCACCGCCCCCTAGAGCAGAAAATGACTGGCACGTATTTGTGAGGGGAACCTTTACCTTTACAATTCCTTCGTGAAATGTGTATGGTTTTACCCTAGAGAGTCAATTAAAGGTAATTCTTGTTTAGTGAGGAATTGGGCCTGGCAATTTGGCTGTTGAGCATATCCGTCGCTAAGTGAAAATCACATGACCCGGATTTTATGATTTTCGTTATGATTATGATTTTATGATCAGTTTTCTTTTGCTTCTGGCTATGTCCTTCAGTTGAATCGGGGTTCTTCCTCTTTGGGGACATCTCGATATGGGGTGAATAAGCAAGTGAAAACAAGAGCAGAGAGACACTGTGAAAGTCATAATGCAAGGACTGATTGCTAAGTTATTTTTTATCATTGTTGTAGTCATAAGTCGAGGACTACTTATATCTGCAAATTAGCTGACAAATTGATAAGAATAAAATGCCAGTTCAAAAGGAGCACAGAGGTGCACATTAACACACTTCATCACAATGCAAGTAGTCCTCGACTTACGACCACAAATGAGCCCAAACTTTCTGTGGTTAAGTCAAACATTTGTTAAGTGAGTTTTGCCCCATTTTACGACCATTCTTGCCTCAGTTGTTAAGTGAATCACAGCAGTTGATAAGTTAGTAACCCGGTTGTTAAGGGAATCTAGCTTTCCTGTTGACTTTACTTGTCAGAAGGTTGCAAAAGGGGATCTTGGGACACAGCAACAGTCATAAATATGAACCAGTTGCCAAGCACCTGAAGTTTGATCACATGATTGTGGGGATGCTGCAAAGGTCGTAACTGTGAAAAACAATCATAAGTCACATTTTTTTCAGTGCCGTTGTAACTTTGAACAGTCACTAAATGAACTGTTGTAAGTCAAGGACTATCTGTACTGAGTTCCATTGTCCCATTCCACCTCATTTTGTTCACTTGTTAGGTCTGGCGTTCTGATGTACAGTTTGCTGGCAAGCGACTCCTGTGTCCAGATGGTAAGTTACAAGATTGTTCTGTAAAGAACAGGGTGAATAAAGAGGAGATTATGTGAAAAATGGCCATTAAATTGCATCTGGGAAGGTGGAGAGAGCAGTCCTGGGTCTTCTCGCTAATGGTCAGAGTTATGTCTTTTTCAGATATTTGGAAGAAATTCCAGATCTTAAAGAAACAAGCTAGAGGACTTATGGAAGGGCCGACATTGATGGTTGAAACCAATGACCAATGGTTGAAAATCATTAGGACATTCCTGGGAAAGCAGAACAACATGATTAATGACTGCATTCCCTAAAACTCCTTTCCTTCTTGTGAACAAGAAGAAATAAGATGACAATTCCAATTAAAGATTAACAAGGGAAAGCACAGACAAAAATTTTGCAATGGAGATAGCAGGTCTATTTTCTCCATTTTTTTCCAACCTTACATTCAGTCTGTCCTGTTTCCTTATGACTTTGTAATATTTTTTTTTAAGTGTGTGCTATTATTCCAACTTTGTTTCGTAAAATGATGGTTGATTAAAAAAATGCCTAGCATGATAATAATGAACCAGATCTATTCCCTTAACATATTGTACAAGAAAGGGAAATAATTATGGTGCAAAATTCAGAAGCGTGTTTTGAGAATAGAATAGACTCCTTTATTGGACAAGTATGATTGGACACGCAAGGAATTTGTCTTGGTGCATAAGCTCTCAATGTACATAAAAGAAAAGCTACATTTGTCAAGAATCAAGAATCATCAGATACAACACTTAATAAAAGTCATAGGGTACAATAAGCAATCAAATCATACTAGGAAACAGTCAATATAAATCGTAAGGATACAAGGGACAAAGTTACAGTCATACAGTCACAAGTGGGAGGAGATGGATAATAAGGAGTGATGAGATTAATAGATTAATGATTTTTCAAAACTTACCTGAGTTTTGTGTGTATTCAGCCTATCAACCATTCTTTCTTTGGTTATCCCAGTGGTTTTCAAACCAGGCAATTTAAGATGTGTGTACTTCAATTGGCTGGAGAATTCTGGAAGTTGAACTCCACACCATCTTAAAACCACCAGGTTTGAAAAACATCTGGTTATACTCAATTCCCTTTCTCATGCTTTTTATACCCTAATTTTTCTTCCCACTTCCAAAAGAATTTTTAGTGCAAAGTAAACATGCTCATTCATCATTTGTAGGATTTTTCTTCCTGAGATTTTCCTTTTGGGTTCATTTTGGGACATGTTGTGATTTCCTTAAACTTGCTAATGGCTTCCTTGTGTATGTGGACAGTGCTGTCTTAGTTACATAAGGCAGGGTCAAAAAACAGTACTCATTGTAATATTTAAACTTTCCTCAACCTGATGTCTTCCAGAAGTGTTTGACCACACAGGACCAGGTAGATCAGGAGCATCAAAGTCAAACTCAATTTTATATGAGGGCCGCATCAGTGCTGTGACTGACCTCGTGGCCATCTGGGTGGGCGTGGCCAGCTGGGCGGCATGGCCATCTTGATACCACTCCCCAAACTGCTAGCATGTTTCCTCTTCACATTGGGTAGACTGGGCCGAAGTGATGCGGGCTGGCCCCTTATATTTTCCAGGACGGCTCCGCAGTCTGGATCCGACCACATTGCGGGTCAAATCCGGCCCACGGGCCTTGAGTTTGACACCTCTGAGGTAAATGGTCCAAAGAACTATGGTGCAAGCAGTCCTTGACTTATAACCACAACCAAGAATAGAATTTCCATTGTTAAGTAAACTGGTTGTTAGGCAAGTCGTGCCTAATTTTACAACCCTTTTGCCAAGGTTGTTAAGCAGATCATTGCAATTGAAAATCCTGCAATCTGACGTTTCCCATTGACTTTGCTTGCTAGCAGCTGGCTGGGAAGATTGTAAACGGAAGTCATGTGACTGCAAGGACACCGCAAATATTGTAAATACATGCCGGATGCCGAGCAAACAAATTGTGATCACATAACCTTGGGATTGCTATGTTGGTTGTAAGTGTCAGGACTGATTGTAAGTCACATTTTTGGGGGTGCTTTGTAACTGAATGGTCACTAAATGAAGGGTTGTACATCAAGAACTATCTCTATTTACATCTGACAAGGCTAGATTGAGGGAAACTGGTAAGTAGGAGATATCACATGAATACATTTCTGCAGAAATGCACCGGTAATCAAGAATTACTTTCTGTAGCAATTTTACACCACTTTCCTTCAAATTTCTTTTTCTGCTAGTTTCTCACCGACGCTGGGGATTGCTGGCCTTTGCTGTAGGCTTGGGTCTGGGATTGCTGGCTTTGGCAATCTTGATTCACTGGAAGATGCACAGACTCCATAGAGGTAATAAAGCATCAGAAGAACTGGTTTATAATGAGTGTGGGTGGATGTGACTCTGTACTGTTACCAGTCTCAAGCAGCAAAGCAGAAAATATGACTTTGCAGCAGAGACCTGTCAGTTTCATGAGAAATTGAGGCTTATAGTCTACCAGAAAGATAATAACTTTTTGCAACGTGCATAGACTTGATACACATTGAATGTTAAATGTGATTGGTTTGTTGCTTTTCATCATAGCACAATACAAACAGTCCTTGGGTTAAGACTGGTCACTTAGTGATCTTTTGAAACTACAACAGACTTTTTAAAAATCTACTTACACCCTGCATTCAAAGTTCCCATAGCAAATCATGCTTAATGACCCAAGCATTTGCTTAATTATTGTGGCAAAAAAGATTATAAAATTGGTTGTGGTCACATAACCCACTTAATCCCTGTGATAATTTACAACCAAAATTGCAGTAATTACAATTGTAAGTTGAGGTTTATCAAGGGAAGTACTAGTACCACTCTGTAAAGCCTTAGTAAGATCACACCTAGAGTACTGCATCCAGTTTTGGTCACCACATTATAAAAAAGATGTTGAGACTCTAGAAAAAGTACAGAGAAGAGCAACCAGGATGATTAGGGGACTGGAGACTAAAACATATGAAGAACGGTTACAGGAGCTGGGCATGGTGAGTCTTGTGAAGAGAAGGACCAGGGGAGACAGGATAGCAGTCTTCCAGTATTTGAGGGGCTGCCACAGAGAAGAAGGGGTCAAGCTATTTTCCAAAGCACCTGAAGGCCAGACAAGGAATAATGGATGGAAACTGAACAAGGAGAAATTTTACCTGGAAATAAGGAGAAACTTTCTGACAGTGAGAACAATCAACCAATGGAACAGCTTTGCCCTCAGAAGTTGTGGGAGCTTCATCACTGAAGACCTTCAAGAAGAGATTGGACAGCCATCTGTCAGAAATGGTGTAGGGACTCCCACTTGGGTGGGGGGTTGGACTAGATGACCTACAACGTCCCTTCCAACTCTGATTATCTGTTATCTGCAGATTTGCTAATCAGGGCTTAGTATTACAAGATCCTGGGACACGTATATTTGCTTAGTATTACATATAGAACAGTCCAAATTAACTTGTTTAATCATCCATATTTTAAACACTACTACTGTGCTGGTTTAATGTTGTATCTACATGGATCTAAGTGTTAGTAAAAAACCCTCAAGCAAACTAAAATGGAATGTGTACTAGGGAAGATAGCATAGAGAGAAAGGCTAATAAAAAGTGAATTTGAGTTGATTCAGGTGCATTCAGATTATTTTACTTTAATGAATTATTTCTAAGGCTTCCAAATGTGGATTATTAAAAAAACCTCTTCCTTTGCCATTTGTCTTGTCTTTGAGATAAATATGTCAAATGCATGGGAAGATCCTACTCGTTTCTTTGCGCATTTTGATTTATATTTTCTTCTCATGCAACAGGCCAAGTAGCTTCATCTTAGAAGATCCAATCAAATATCTTTATTATGGTCTATGACTAGCCTTTACAACAAGAGTACAGTAAAAAATGAAAAATAGTTTAGCACAACAGTTTGTTGTTAGGGAAGGAAAAAATAATATTACAGCAATAAAACAATCTAGCTAATTGAAAGCTTTGGAAGATCTGTTGTTTTCCTTGGCAGGTTATTAGATTCCAATAAGCAAAAATCCAAGATCCTGTAAGAAGCATTCCTCATCCCTTTCATTTCTTTTTTTAAATTTTTTATTGTTTTTTTATATACAACAAACCAATCCATTTCAATCTTGCATCGATGGGTATATATTTCAATTATTTAAACATTATAAATGATATTTTTCTTATCAAATCTAAGAATACATCAATGTTCCCATATATATTCCCATATACATAATAATATCACACATTATAACTTTCCTTATATTTCTTTAATTGCTCTATAAATACATCAAATCTTTTTAGGTTGTTCTATTCTCTATCCATTGATGAAATATTTTCCATACTATGTGATATTCAGTTTCTTCTTTTTCTTTAATTTCTTTCACTTCTGTTTCTCTTCCAGACACATCTTGCCGGCACCATTCTCGTCCCATCCTGCTGATCTACTCTCCTGATTCAGAGGAGCACAAACAGTTGGTCTGCTCCTTTGCCGCCTTGTTGCGGTCAGCACTGGGCTGCCCTGTGCTGTTGGACCTCTGGGAGCTGGGCCACGTGGGACGACTGGGCATCTTGCCCTGGATGTATGCCCAACGGGAACTCGTGGGTCGCAAGCAGGGCCAGGTGCTACTGCTGTGGAGCGCGGGCAGTGCCAACGCTTATGGACTCTGGCAAGGAGAGGCCAGTAGCCCTGGTAGGAAAGCCCCAGAGCCCTATGACCTCTTTGGGGCAGCCATGGCCTGTTTACAAGGTGAACTTCAAGGTACGGTCCAGCGATGTGACTGGGTAATTGCCTATTTCAATAAACTGTGCAACCGGCGGGATATTCCCTGTGCTCTGCGCCTTCTTCCCCGTTACCGCCTGCCTCAGGACCTGCCGGACCTGGTTGGGGTCCTTCAGGGCAACTCCAGCTCAGGACCCAGCTGGCTCCATGCTAGTGCCAAAGCCCTTGTGTGCCACCTGCTCAAAGGCGAGAAGAAGAGGAATTCACGGAAACTGCGGAATCAGCCATGGAGCAAGAACATCAGGAGACTGGAGGAATCCCTGTTCCCCCTTGCTCAACCCAAGACACACAGGCCAAGCTGCACTTGAGGGCTGTAGATTAAAGGTATATTGCAAAATGGGATCGATCCCACTGGTTATCCGTTGGCAGAAGGCAGCCATTGGGCCTCAGAAGGATTGGCCTTCTTTCTGGTGCCTAAGAAATGGCGTCTGTAATCATCTTGGCTGGTAAATCCAATGCCACTTAAACAAAGGAAGGAGTCCAGCTCGGCTAAACGTAAAGCAGAGAGATTTCTCTGGGCCCGCCAGAGAGTCCACCCACCCTCTCCATCACCTGGTGGTTCATGGCACCTGTTGCCATAGAGATGACAGGGTACTGCGAAGAAGGGGTCATGGCCTTGTTGCTGAAAGCGGGATGGTGCAATATGAAGGTTGTGGGCAGTCGTGTGAGGGATTCACAAGGGCTGCTGCTTCCTAGCAAATTCCTCCTGGAGGATAGTAAACTTGCCAAAAGGTGGCCAGGTTAGGCCCAGGGTAGAGGATCTTGTTGCAAGCTAGATGGACTAAACGAAAAGGCTGAATTCTTGCTTTGTTCACCGTCCATCACTTCAGGACTCTAAACCCACAGAAGGCGGAGAACATCTCTGACAGCTTTCAGAGTGTTCGTTTTATTTTTTATTTTTTTTTTCAAAACGTGGGTCCTTAACATTTCTACTTGTGGAGACACAAAGACCAGCACAAAGAAACCTGCAGATAACATCGAATAACATAAGAGTTGGAAGGGACCTTGGAGGTCATCTAGTCTGACCCCCTGCTCGAGCAGGAGAGGCTATTCCAAACATTAGCCCCTACCGAGGATCGAACTCACAGTCTCCTCTATGCCAGTGAACTCCTAGATAGTACACTCAGGGTCGTTCCCCATTGTTGAGCGGAGGTTCTCTTCATCTACCTATGAGCTGGCCATTAGCGATGCCAGCAGGGGAGTCGGCTGTTCCTGTTACCAATCCAGAGGTCAGTTGGTTCGGGCCGGTTCTGGTGTACCGGTAGCGGAAATTTTGAGTAGTTTGGAGAACCGAAGCATGCTCTCATAGAGTCGGCAGGGAAAAATTTGGAATCTCGCCACGGTACTCATCCCTATCCCGATTCTGTCACCCGTCCATGCAGTCGCATGACTCCCTTCAAGGAAAGGGGGTGACGAAGACCCAACGGATTTTATGCGCCTGAGGACTGCTCTGGGGGGCAGGGAGGTCAGAAGATGTGAAAACACCATTTGAACCACCAGTAAAGCTGAAGAAGAATCTTTCTAGTTAGAGAAGATCCACCTTTTTGCTCATAAACTGAGGACAAGATGATGGGAGCATCAAGGGGATTATCACAGAACAAAAGCTATTCTCAGAGTGTGTTGTTGCTGTGTTGCAAGTGGGAAAAGGACTTACAAAGTCATACAATTCGGTGAATTTAAATGTAATCGGCTACCAGCTTGCCTCGCTTTTGACCACTCCATTTCCAAACCAGCAAAACAAGCATGTTGCTAAGAGAGTTGTAAGAGATCGTTATTTTGTTTTGTATGTTTAATCTGCTGAGCTTTTTTTTGTTGTTGTTGTTGTTGCTCAGGTCCTACGTCTGTTCTTGGTGCTGCTATCTTGGAATACAATAATAAAGATGGCTTTGAAAGGAAATTCAGAAATGTAAAGGGCATTTTTCTGCTTTAGGTAACCGATAACATTGTACTAATGGTCTCTTAAAAAGTAGAAACCTTGATAAAGTAAGTGCTTTTAAAAGTATATCTGTGCCTCCTGACTTTGAAAGTAAGCTTGCCAATCTTTTCGATGAATAACCCCCTGGTGGAAGGGCTGTCCGTGTCTTTCCACAATGCAACTTATGGCCTTTCAGATACGTCGTTTTTACAGCTTCCAGACCTGACCATGTTGGTTTAGAATTATGATTAGATCCAATGTACCTGGAAGTGTTTTGGGGGAAACTGTCCTAATAGCTTCAAACAGTTGGCTCGCCCATTTAAAATAGTCTTCTACCTCAGGATCTATTAATGTTTACTAGCTCTATACCCAGGATTCGCTGTGAAACTATGTGATGAGGCTTAGTTTTTGTGGAGGCAAATAATGAGAAAAAAAATTCTGCCTCTGCCTACCAGCATCCATCAGTATTCATCTGGCTAGCATCCTGTCAGTGTGTGAGAGAGTTGAGGGCTGTTTGGAAACTGAAACAGTATTTGCTGTGTGAGCAAGAAAGAGACAGCAAGGATCTCTAATCTCTGATGGTCATTTTGAAAAATCCTTTCTTAGTGAGCACCTAGAAGTCAAGAAGAACTTATGTGCCAAATTTCAAGTTTGTAGGCTTTACGGTTCTGGAGATTTTGTGATGATGCGTGAGTGGTATTTTACTTTTATACATATAGATTTCTATTCAGATCTAATTCTAGATCCACACACACAGACAGATATGCAAATCATTCACATACACAGGTAGTCCTCGACTTACGACCACAATTGAGCCCAAAATATCTCTTGTTAAGTGAGACATTGGTTAAGTGAATTTTGCTCCATTTTACGACCTTTCTTGCCACAGTCGTCAAGTAAATCACTGCAGTTGTTAATTTAGTAACATGGTTGTTCAGTGAATCTGGCTTCCCCATTGACTGCTTGTCCAAAGGTTGCAAATGGTGACCACTTGATCCCAGGACACTGCAACTGTCATAATAAATACATGTCTGTCACCAAGCATCCCAATTTTGATCACATGATCACAGGGAATGCTGCAAATCAGTGATGGGATTCAGAGGTGGGATTTGCCGGTTCTCCGAACTACTCAAAATGTCCGCTACCAGTTCTCCAGAACTGGTCAGAACCTGCTGAATACCACCACTGCTGCAAAGGTTATAAGTGTGTGAAATGGTCATAAATCACTTTTTTCAGTGCTGTTGTAATTTCAAATGGTCACTAAAGAAATGATTGTAAATCAAAGACTACCTATGTACCATACAGGGCTTGAAGTTTTTTTTTAATTTCCATTTCATCGCCTTTCCATTTCATCGTTCAAATGATCCATGATACAATGAATGTATAAAGAAGGGCACATTTCTGCTTCGTGGTAAAACATCAGTAGCTATTCTCTGAGGAGATGGTGGCCTTCAAGTCAAGATCCTTACTGAATAATTCTTCTATTTTTCAAATAAAGTCGAAGAAGTTCCAGAGCTTACAGTCAAATATTTTCCATCTCCTCCACCCCACTTTTTTTAAAGAAGCAAAAACCAACTAGCTTTGGAATGAGTCTATGGAAGGAAAATGGTGCTAAAATTTCCTGTTCTCCTGATTGATTCACTGCCTCATTGGCAAAGAGGAAGCATGGTGCTGAAATAGGAATTCCCCAAAGGAATGAAGAAATCAAGCAAGCCATAATAGTTTAAATTTAGCTGGAGGTAACCCCAATCATGCATATAGTTGAAATGCATTTTCCATCAGATCTACCGGAGGATTCATAAAGATATTTTTTTTTCTGAAATCACACTAATTCCTTGTTTTTGTCTGCTATGTGCAATACAAAATCACATTTTTAAAAAATCAAAATGTTATGATCCTATGGCCCTACCATCAAGAGCAGACATGAGGCAAAAACATCATGTGTCAACTCATAAAATATTTCTATGGTCTTTTTAGAGCTGCCTACAGGGAGGGAGGGGGGGAAAGGGGTTTGAAAGAGCAGTGTGGCAGCTTGGAAAGTGTAAGTGCATTCCATAAATAGTTTTTCAAAGATTGTAACTAGGTGACTGGAGTTTCTGTCACGCAAACTTCTAACACCTCTTGTACTAACTACTGAGAACCGATACCTACACAGAGTAACCTCTTATACTTAATACTATGTGGGTGGGGGTGGGGGAAAACAAGGTCAAGGGGTGAATGTTGTGTCTCAGAGTTGGCTACACCCAGGCAGTGCCGGAGAGTTTAACTCCCAATAAATCCTTTTGAAGTTTTGGAAGTTAGGCTTGAGACTCATGATTGAAATGTGGGTAACTGCCGGAATCCTGACACCATGACTGCATTTTTTGGCAGTTCTGAGCAGAATTCACTTGTCCAACATGAATAAATGAAACTACAGATAGTCCTTCACTTACAACAATTCATTTAGTGACCGTTCAAAGTTACTACGGCACTGAAAAAAGTGACATAACTATTTTTCATCCTTATGACCACTGCAGGATGCCCATGATCATGTGATTTATATTCCAATACTTGACAACTGATTCACATTTATGATGGATGCAGTGTCGTGGGAATCATGTGATCAAGCTTTTGCTACCTTCTGACAAAGTCAACAAGGAAACCAGATTCACTTAACAACGGTGTTACTAATTTAACAACTGCAGTGATTCCGTTACCAAATGTGATAAGAAAAGTCATAAAATGGGGCAAAACAAATTTCTCACTTAGCAACATACATTTGGGGCTCAATTCTGGTCATAAGTTGAGGATTATCTATACATCCTCTGAAGCTACCAGCTTCATTCCACAACTATCAACTGTATAAGTGTTGTGCCAAGAAATGATGGGTTTCATTTTGAATTCACTTACGCTTGCCACGCAAAGGTAGGAAATTGCTTTGTAGAACAAAGGGCACTTGGCACAAAAGTTTCCAAAGCAAGCACGGTTCGGTTCGTGGTAGGGAAGTGTGATCTGTTGGAATTTCTTATCTATAAGTGCTGGTTATCTCCTGGCTCTTTTTGTTCTTTGGATTATTCCATATCAAGGCTTACCTTTGACTGATTTTGAAAGTGAAAGGAATTTTTGCTTTTTTAGCTAATGATGAATAAAGGTCAGTCCATGCACATAAATTTGTAACCCCTCCAATTCTATCACAAGGACTAGGATTTACAAGTCTAATGCAGGCCCTAGACCGATATGAATTCAACAAAATAAAATTCAATGTAGAGAAAAATAAAGTCCTATACTTAGGCAAGGAAAACCAAAAGTATCCATATAGACTGGGTGAAACCAGGCTCAATAGTAGTAACTGTGAGAGGGATCTTGGAGTTTTAGTGGATAACCAGCTAAATATGAGCAAGCAGTGTGCAGCAGCCATCAAAAAAGCTAATGCAGTCCGAAGTTGTATTAACAGAGGGATACAGTCAAAATCAAGGGAAGTACTAATACCACTCTATAAAGCCTTAGTAAGATCACACCTAGAGTACTGCATCCAGTTTTGGTCACCACATTATAAAAATGATGTTGAGACTCTAAAAAGTACAGAGAAGAGCAACCAGGATGATTTGGGGACTGGAGACTAAAACATATGAAGAACGGTTCAGGAACTGGCTTGGCTATCTAGTGAAGAGAAGGACCAGGGCGACATGATACGGTCTTCCAATATTTTGAGGGCTGCCAAGAGAGGAAGGGGTCAAGCTATTTTTCTAAAACACCTGAAGGCCAGACAAGGAATAATAGATGGAAACTGAACAAGGAGAGATTTAACCTGGAAATAAGGAGAAAACTTTCTGACAGTGAGAACAATCAACCAATGGAACAGCTTTGCCTCAGAATTGTGGGAGCGCCATCACTTGAGACCTTTCAGAAGAGATTTGGACTGCCATTTGTCAGAAATGGTGTAGGGTCTCCTTCTTGGGCGGAGTGTTGGACTAGATGACCTACAAGGTCCCTTCCAACTCTGATTTTCTGATTAAGAAAACAATATGTCTCAACCATGGCAAATTTAACATATATGTACTTCAATTGCTGTCTGATAAATTTTGGGAGTTGAAATCCACACATCTTCAAGCCACCAAGGTTGGGAATGGGAATCACTGTCCCATAGGATCATGGGGTAAGTCTTTCTACTGAATTTATGCCAGGAATTGACAACTTCTGATTCTAAAGGACCCATTAGAAATGTTGACTTCAAGTCATGTCACTCACACAAAATGGCTGCTTTGGATTTTTTTTAAATATAATTTCTATTGAGAATTTTCACATAGGCAAAAGACAAACATGAAGGAAAACTGCACCATGAAGGAAAAATAAAAAGAGAAAAAGAAGAAAAAGTGCAGAAAGCTAAACAGTAGAAAATAAAAAAATAGAGAAAAAGAAATCAGCAACTTCTGAATCCTTTTTAACAATTATGGACAAACTTATCGATTTGTGGACTTATTCATAATTTGTCCCTCCTCCCTCAATAATATTATAAAAATTCCTTCAGCAACTTGTTCAGACTTTTTCAATCATTCAATCCATAAATCGTCCTTTCACTTGTTTTTCATTTTCAGCAAAAAGTCTCCCAAAGTTTACTGGTCTTGTAAAAGTACTTACTGTTTTCCACAAAGCTGCTTTGGATGACCGTATAGCTACCTAGCTATTTACCAAATTTGAGAATACAATTTTCTTTCTTCTATTTTGCCTAAAAACACATAGCTGCAGCAATGAATTGCCTGAAATGGCATGTTATCATTCCTTTTATTTCATGAAAATGGGATCTCTCCTAAGCTAAGGTAAGTTTCAAGTCACACTGTGTGATTCCTTTTGTTTGTTGGCTTAGTGTGTGGTATGACCTTCCACACTGACAACTCGTTCAGTAAACTGGGACTAAAACAGAACCCTGATACATAAATGTTGTCAGTCTTTGTCCAGATCTGAAAGCTTCATTTTTTGCCAGCTCAAAATACGAAATTTTCCAAAGGGATAACATCTGGATTTGCTCTGGTGACATTTTGGGAAAATTTGGGATTTCGTTTGGCTGTGATTTTGTTTCCTGTCTTATTTGAAATGCTTTAGGCTCTCATTGCTGGCAGTCTGGCACTCAGCCTAGGTTTTTTGGCACATCCCCTGGATTCCAAGGGAAATTCTTGCTCCACCTCTTGGCCTTTATTTTCCCGTGACGTAACCCTGGTAGTAATTGCAAAAAGGGAGGATATTTAGTCAGATCCGGCAAACCAAGCTAGGAAGCATTTTCCTGACTTGGGCAGCTCTTTGGATCTTCTTGCTACTGTGGGTCGTGAAGAGATTTTTGGCTAACTGGATCTTTCACCTGCTGGTCTTACACCAAAGGTTGGAAATGCTGTGAGGATACCAATACCTTGGAAGAAAAAACTGGGAAATAGTATACCAAGGCAGGATTTAAACTTATTCTGTGGAAAGGCAGGTTGCGCGATGGGAAGCAAAGGATCTGTTTTATGCTGGTAATGAGTTACAAGAAGAGTGATTGCTTGGCTACCTGAGATGCAGTTACTTGCCTTGGTGCTGTTCCTAACTCACTTGATTTCTGCCTGCTTCCCCCTTGCAACCTCGCTAAGCTCTGTCAGTTGCTCACCGGTAAGTAAAAGTCTTCCTAGTGGAGGGAGGAGGCAGCGAAGTTCAGAATTGAACAAAATAATCTCTAGGATCTGTTATTCCCTTCGTTTTTCCTTAGTCCCCTTGTGTTTTGCATTATTGCTGTGTTGCAAACTGGCATTGGCATTTTGGCACCTACGGTTGATTAGGATCTCTGACAGCTTGATTCTCTCCGGAGAACCATGTTTATATTGTGTCAGCATAGTATGCTTATCTCAGGTGTCATTATAGCCAGTGGAAGAGGGATTGTTGTTAAGAAAGATTATAGGAGCATCAGCTCGGCCAAAGAACCCTTGTGTCATGATATGAAAGTTTTGGAGCCTTACCTTACTAAACAGTATTGCTTAGCATAATCAATACTTGCTGTGATGTAGGGTCCTGGTTGCTCTCTGAGCTTGGTTGTTTTTTTCCAGATGTTTCATTACCCAACTAGGTGAGGTAACATCATCGGTGCTAGCTAACCAGGTGTTACCTAACTTGAAGCTTCTGCAAGCAAACAACCAAACACCAAGGACCCCCACAGCAACTCCCTAAAACAACAGTATCATTTTCAGAGCTTAGGTAGCAGTCATGAGATGCTAAGAAATGACACAATCGCTTTAAAGAATTGTAGGGGCATGCATGCTATGTTTATACTCCCTTGGGAGCTAAAGGAACTGTTTTAAATAATTTCTGAAGTGCTGCATGGTTGCTGCATCACTGGAGGCTTTCCAAAAGAGACTGGACAACCATTTGTCTGACAGGGTATAGGCCAGGGTCTCCTTCTCAAGCAGGGGGTTGGACTAGAAGACCTCTGAGGTCCCTTCCAATTCCACTGTTCTATGTTCTCTTACTTTATTCTTGCTAGGATGGGTTGTTGCCTAGCAGTGCCTTATCCCAACTATTTTTGATATCTTGGATGTGTACGTCTGTCAGAGTAATACAGGAAACAGCAGGACAAGTTATTTCCTGGGAACAAGATAAGGCATATCAAGGAAGAATGAGTAAAACTGGAGCTGTAATTGCAGTGATGTTGCAATACTTAATGAAGACAAAATCTGCATTTGAAGGAGGACAAATGAGCTATCACCATAAGCTGAAGGCACTTCAGGAGTGTAGCCACTAGACACATAGATCATTTGTTTCAATAGGATTAGATAGGAGGTAGTTGGGACTCTGGAAAAGAAACAGACTACCTTAAAAATCTTAGTCTTCCACATGAGCTAAGTCTTTTCCTGCTTTCCTTTTTAATTACTAATGAGTGGCAAAATAGGAGTATTCCCCAATTCCATTCTTTCAGGAGAAGAAAGATGAAAGAAGATTCTAATGAATATTAGTTACTGGATTTCAAAAAGTGTTTTAACTTAATTACAAGTTATTACTGAATCTTTATTCATAATAGTTTTTCCAACTTCCTCAAAGTGACATCAGCATTTTAGAAAAATCCCAAGGTTTGGAAGAGTTAAGGGAAAACACTTTTTTAGGCAGGGGGAAAGGACTTCCATAAACAACACACTTTCTGGAAATACAAATTAATTGGTATGGCAAGATGAACGAGAGGGAAATGGAACAGAACAAACTGAAAAATGGCATTTCTGAATTGCTGGTTGGGTCGCATCCTGCATATTACATCACTGTGTGTTATTAGAGATCTCACTGCTTTGTGTTATTGCAGTTGTAAGGTGAGGATTGATTAAAAAAAATCTTTTTTCAGTATCATCATAATTTCACCAAATGAATGGTTATAAATTGAGGGATACCAGTGTTAAAATGTTAAAAAATATAATTGTTTGCTGAATTTTGACATGCTGCAGCACAGCCAATAATATATTTACTCAACGCTCAATTGTTATAAAAAAGACCTGAAACTAATTCCAAATGCTCTTATATTCAGCTAAGTGGTAGTAAGCAAAATCAAGCTTTGAATTTTTCAGCTTAGTTCTCCAAATCTCCCATCATGTCAGCAAATGGACTGGATAACGGCAGATAGAATAAATGTCATTCTCCCATTCAAATTAATATGCTTAGGAGGTACTTCCAGTAGGAAACACTGATTACAAGCAGTCTGTTGGGTTCAGAATTTCTGTTCTGAGCAATGCATAAGTGAGTCATCCCAATTTTATGACATTTTTGAAGACTTCCAAAAGACTTGTTACATGAATCACTGAAGTTGTTAACTAAATCATGCAGTGCTTAAAGGAATTCGGCTTCCCCCATTGACTTGGCAGGACAAGAAACAATGGATGGAAACTCATTGAGGAGAAAACCAATCTGGAATTAAGGAGAAACTTTCTAACAGTGAGGACAATTAACCAGTGGGACAGCTTGCTTCCAGAAGTTGTAGGTGCTCCATCACTGGAGGCTTTTAAGAAAAGACTGGCAGCCACCTGGCTAGATGACCTCCAAGGTCCCTTCCAGCTCTATCTGATTGCTTTTAAATGCCAACCATATGATCCCAGGATGCTGCAACTGTCATAAATACACGCTCGTTGCCAAGCGCCTGAATTCTGTTCACATGACCATAGGGATGTTTTTTTTTCAGTGCTGGTATAATTTTTAAGTTTCTAAATGAATTTAGGTTATAAGTCAAGGATTAACTGTCTTTACAAAAGAGGCTAAGAATTACAATGAGTTAAAATGTTTTTGGCAGACATTGCATGTGATATTACCAAATTTTACTCAAATGTTATTTTACACAAATGGCTTTAGCTTTTACTTGAGAGCCCATGGACTGCATGTGGCTGTGGAAAGCTAGTAATGCGGCCCCACTATACTTTATTAAAATGCTTTAAAATTTGTTATTTATAATAAGTTAGCTATATTTTACATAGAACCCAAGACAAATCTTCTTCACTCGGTTCAGCCCAGGCAAGCCAAATATTGGATGTGCCTTTAGAGCAGGAGTCTTTAACTTGATAGCTTTAAGACTTGTGGACTTCAACTCCCAGAATTCCTCCTCCAGTCATGTTAGCTCAGGAGTTCTGGGTGTTGAAGTCCACAAGTCTTAAACTTGCCAAGTTCGAAGACCCTTGCTTTAGAGGGTTGTAATCAGCTGGACTAGATGATTTATCCACTTTCCCTAGCGCATCCAATTTCTTTCCTCATTTTTTGGTCTTTGATAGTAAATCAGTAAAGTCTATCTGTTGTTTTAACCTTAGCCTGGCTGGCTGCATTGTGTAATGGGAGCTAGGAAAATGGGTTAATTTTGAATATACAGTATATATCTATATCTATATCCTGGTCATTGAACCTGCTCCTTCCTCTCTGTCCTTCTGCAGGGCCTGGGCTGTCAGCTAAGTAAGTATATGTTCTGGTTTTAAGTGTGTGTTAAACAGAAAGTTCATTTTCCTTCGAATTAGTGCATTACACGGTAGTTGTGGTGGACAACAATCCTCATCTTAGTAGTTGCGCTGGGTAAGAATGGAGAGAGATTCATGACACCTACATGGTGTCAAGGAGGAGACAACTGACTTCTCAGTCGTATGTGTGGTTCCTCAGGGTTCAGGACAGCAACCTACTCAATTTGTCTGGGAACTTGTCAGACAGGATTAATTAAGCTCTTAAGAATGGTTTGCTCCCATTTTATCATGATGATCATGCAATTTCTCTTTCATTCATGCACATATCTGAAAGGGAGAACACAAATTATACCTTGTGATTTCATGCCAGTAAGATGCAGTGCCTCCTTGTGCAAATAAAACAAGTTGGAGAATGAGAGGGGGAAAAAAAAGGGGGAGGGAGGAATGGCATAACAGAGAAAAGCCATTTGAAGGCACCTCTTAAATTCTTGGGGTACAAAGTTTGCGAACGTTCCTCCCCTTCTAAAGAACATTAACTTGCAGCCGTGTGGAAAGCAACCTTGGCTGAGCCCCCCCTCCCACTCTTCAGTCTGCGAAGCACAACTAGGTTGGGTAAGGGAGCTTCCTCTACTGCAGGGGTCTCCAACCTTGGCCACTTTAAGACTTGTGGACTTCAACTCCCAGAGTTCCTCAGCCAGCTAAGCTGGCTGAGGAATCCTGGGAGTTGAAGTCCACAAGTCTTCAAGTGGCCAAGGTTGGAGACCCCTGCTCTACTGCCCCCCATTCACTTTCTCTCTCCATCCCCACCTTGCTTTCAGAAAAGAAGGATGTTCTGTGTATACCTGGTGAATCCAGATCAGATCCAGAACTAGATCCAATCCTAAGGCTGATTCAGATGAACCCAAGGAACACTCTTTGGTGCCCGGAGGAGGGAGACTGCATTCCTTGCGTGCAAGTGATGTTAACTCTTGGATTACTGGGTAAGGGAGCTGACCCAAGCATCTTCTTGGAAGTGTAATTTTTTAAAAAAATAATTGCATCTTTCAGTCATACAGTGTGTTGACTGAGTACATATATCTTGTGCAATTATTTATATTTTGTCTACATTTTTTACTAGGATTATATTCATATTACAAACTATTCAATCTTACATATCTTATCATTATAACAATATCATTTAACTTCTTACTTTGTTTTCCAAACATTTATAAAATAAATCCCATATGATATAATATTCTGCTTCTTCTTGTTCTTTAATTGCCAAAGTTAATCTACTCATTTCTGCACATTCCAATATTTTCATAATCACATCTTCCTCTATTGGAAACTTTTCATTTTTCCAAATTTGAGCAAATACAATTCTAGCTGCTGTTAACATATGTTTGATTAAATAAGTTTTTTTTCTTTACTATAATTTTCAGGTAAAATCCCAAATAAGAATATTTCAGGTTTGAAATCTATGTGTTGTTTTATCATCTTTTCCAACCATGTGTGTATTTTAGTCCAATATCTTTTAGCTTATAATAATAAAACTTATACCTACTATTATATTACATATTATTATTATATTATAATAATAATACTGCTACCCTTCAAAAAGACCTCGGCTATGTATCAGAATGGTCAAACAAATGGCAGCTTCACATCTCAACAAATAAGTGCTCTGTCTTACATATTGGCAAAAAAAAATCAGAAAATAAAATACAAGCTGAATAGTCCAGACCTTGTTGATGATCCAAACTCTGTCAAGGATCTTGGAGTACTCATACTCATCTCAAATGAACCTCTAAATGATATGAGCCCCACTGTAAAACTACATAGCCAAAAAGCATTGGAGTTGTTATACCTAATCTTATGTATTTTTCTCTGCTAAGTTATCACACTACTACATGAGCAATACAAAAATTTGCTTAGAAATACTCAAATACAGCTCATCAGTCTGGAACCCACATTACGATCCTGATATTGAATACAAGGTTGAGAAAGCCAGATATTTTCACAAGGAAGAGTTCTCCACTCCTTTAACTCATTGCAGAATACCTTTATGCACGCCGAGACTTGAAAATTCTAGACCTAGAAAATCTAGAACTACGCACCTTTTGTCCGCATCCTAAGTTTAGTTCCATAAATTATCTACTGCAATGTCCTAACTGTCAATGAATACTTCAGCTTTCAACCATTAACGAATACAAGAGCACACAACAGTAAACAAACTCAAGGTAAAGCCACACCTAAACTGGAATTGCAGGAAATACCGACTTCTCGCAGCAACAAGGAGTGGTCATGTCTGGAATACACCTTACCTATAACTCTGTGTTCTTCCCAACCCCAAGAACTTTTAACCTTAGACTGTATATCTATTGACCTCACCCTTTTCATAAAGGTCATACTAGGGGCGTACATAAGTGCACCACGTCCTACCGTCCCTGATCCTAAATAATGTTCTTTTTATTTTTCTTATATGTATCCTTCATTATTATTCATCAAGCTATGTTTATACTTATACGTATTATCTTATAATCATGTTTGACAAATAAATAGTTGCAAGTTAAAAAAAATAGCTTTGTCCATTTCTACCACATAATGGTAGTATGTTGCCAGGTGTCTGTCGAGATTTCCAACATTTCTCGTGACTTTGTCTTTTAACATTTTGCCAGGTACCAAATGCCACTGTAAAAATCCTATACAAATTTTCTTATAAGCTGTTTGACATTGGTTATTTATAGTTGAAGCTGGAACTATAGAGAAAGAAGAATTGGCACAATTAAAAATAAAAGAATTAAGCAGAAAATTTTTTGAAAATGTTCCTTGAATGTAATTGTGCCAGCTCTAGCATTTGGGTCCTGGAGGTGGAGGGGTGGGAGGCAGAACCTTTTTTGATGTCC